>PVJI01000836.1:0-220525 GCA_004026765.1 Micronycteris hirsuta
CCTGGCTGGTGTAGCTCAGTGGATTGAGCGCGGGCTGGGAACCAGACGGTCCCGGTTCGATTCCCGGTCAGGGCACATGCCTGGGTTGCAGGCCAGGTCCCCAGTGAGGGCCATGTGAGAGGCAACCATACATTGCTGTTTCTCTCCCTCTCTGTCTCCCTCCCTTCTCCTCTCTCTAAAAATAAATAAATAAAATCTTTAAAAAAAAAAATTCATTATACATACACACACACACACTCTTCACCTCACACTATTTCTAGTCTTTACAATAGTGGCTAGAAATTTTGAGGACTTTGGTAAAGAGCTATGTAACATTTCTTACCAGTGAGAAATCCAAGAAGAAAATCTGAAGTAGCAAACATTATTAGATTAACATATTCTTAAATCTTTATAATTTTATTTTGTTTTTTTAGATTATTATTACTTTTTTTTAAACCATGGGACAATACATTACATGCTCTACTTGTGAACAGTTCAAAAATTTTCCTTTCCTGCTTTCATTTTAAAAAATGTACCTGTAAAAACATGCCATAACATGATAATCCTAAACACTGCATAGGAGCTGCACAGCCATTGAATTTAAAACAGGAAACCTGTAAAGAGAACAACTATTAATTCATCCTTTTCAGTGGAACTGTAAAATGATTTGTCATTCAAATTTAATGGAAATATGTAAGCATTTTTTCAGTATTAACTGAAAGTAACTAAAACGTTAAATAACTGATTAGCATTATTATATAGGTAGGGATTACAAAAGAGAAAAAGCAGGCCCGGACTGGTGTCGCTGAGTGGACTCTGCGAAGTGAAAGGTCCTCCTGTTGGACTCCTAATCAGAGCACAGGCCTAGGTTGCAGGACAGGTCCCCAGTTGGGGGTGTGCAAAAGGCAACCAATCGTTGTTTCTCTCATTGATGGATGTTTCTCCTCTTTCTCCTTCCCTTACCCTCTCTCTGAGAATAAATAAAATATTTACACTTGATCTTAGCCAAAAGGTTGAGAAGTGATAAAATAAAATCTTTAAAAAAAGAGAGAAATAAAAAAAAAATAAAAAAAAAATAAAAAAAGAGAGAAATAAAAAACAAAGACTGCCTTCAAGGAGCTCACGATTTATTTTATTTTATTTTTAAGATTTTATTTATTTATTTTTAGAGAGAGGGGAAGGGAGGAATAAAGAGAGGGAGAGAAACATCAATGTGTGGTTTCCTCTTGCACACCCACCACCAGGAACCAGGCCCATAACCAGGCACGTGCTCTTGACTGGGAATCAAACTGGTAACCTTTTGGTTTGCAGGCTGGTGCTCAATCCTCTGAGCCACACCAGCCAGGGCAAGGAGTTCACAATTTATTTAGGAGAATAAGATACACACATGTGAAGTTATTTTGATAATTCAGGTTAGAATATGTATAAATAATAAAATGACTGAAAAATACTATATCAGACACTATAAAAGCAGGGAAATGATAAATTTGGGAATGATTTTAAAAGCTTATGAAGGATGTAAAACAAGCAATGTCTTAGAGTAGGATTCAAATATATAATAAATGGGAAGGATTGGTGAGGGAAACAGTAAGAGCAAAATTGTATAGGGGTAGGAATAAAACAGTTTATTTGGGAAGAAAGATATAACCAACTTAACTAGGTTCAAAGTAATAGGAAGTACAGTTGCATTGTTAGGGAGAACCTTAAATACCAGCTATGGACTTTGGACTTTGTCTTGCTGAATTGAGTAGCCACTGAAAGATTTTTAAGCAAGAAAATTAACTTGATGAAAGTGATGCTTTAGGAAGAATAACCTGGATTCAGTGTGCAGAATGTGTTGGGGACAGAAGAAACTGGATGGCAGGAAGAGCATCTGGGAAGCTGCTGCAGTAACATAGACCTGAATTCAATGCAAATATTGAGATGAAAAAAGCCAGTGCTTCAGAAATAGTTTGCATACTATTGAGTGTAGAACTGAGCCATCAGCCCTGCATGTATGTTAGGGTTTGTACAGTAAAACTCATTTTCCTACATAGAGACTATACCCAACACATTGATACACATATCCAAGTCATAAATGATCATTAAAGGGTTGTCATTTTAGCCCGGCTGGTGTAGCTCAGTTGATTGAACGTGGGCTGGGAACCGGGCAGTCCTGGTTCGATTCTCGGTTGGGGCACAGGTTTGATTCCCGGTTGGGGCACATGCCTGGGTTGCGGGCCGGGTCCCCAGTGAGGGCCATGTGAGAGGCAACCATGCATTGCTCTTTCTCCCTCCTTCTCCTCTCTCTAAAAATAAATAAAAATCTTTAAAAAAATTATTAAAAAAAAAGGGTTGTCATTTTATATATTAAGATACTTTCTGATGTTTTTGTACATTTAAATAGTAAGATTTTAACATTCAGAAATTATTTTAATTTTTTTAGAAATTATTTCATTTTAATAAAACCTCTAAATCACTACTTTAAAACATCCTCATGATTCCCATGTTGGGTAAAAATACTTTTATACTTCAATAAACCTAATAAACTTAAATAATATACTGTACTTAGTTATATATATAATTATTTTATAATAAGTAAAGGACTACAGTACTACATTTTGGTGTTCTATAATCTTTGAGTACTTGGTAAAATATTAAATTATCATTGATAATTTTTTAATACTAATTTATGAATTTCTACTAATTAAGGATAGATTTTAAATGAGTATAAGACAATGATAAAATATCTTCACTGGAAATCAAGATTGTGAACTAATTCAAAAGTATACCAAGGTTGCAGGTTCAATCCTCAGTCAAGGGCACATACGAGAATAACCAATGAATGCATAAATAACTGGAACATCAAATTGATGTTTCTGTTTGTCTGTCTGTCTCTCTTTCCCCCTTCTTCTCTCTCAAAAAAACCAATAAATTAAAAAAAAAAGAAGTATGATCTTACTTCTGCGAGTATCTTGTGAATGTACTTTAGTCTTTCCTTTGTGGGTAGCAGCAGTGTACATCTTTTAAATAGTAAACCTGAGAAAGTAAAAAAAACCCAAAAACAACAACATGAAAAAAAGGTGACAATGCAATCAATTAAAAAATATCTATAAAGCACAGCGTAATGTTTCCTGAAAGTCAAGTATGGTATACTGTAGTGGACTGTGAGCTGATATGGTTTGTAAGAGAAAGTTTGGGAAGAAGGGTGTAAAACATTTATATGCTGATGACCAAGTGGCTTTGATGTTTACCTAAGAGGCACTGGCATAAAATTTTATAAAATATTGTGAAATTGATATTATAGGACAGATATGGAAAAGTTTTAAATTACTTAGATTTAAAACGATACAATAACAAGACATACTAGGGAAACTTTAACTTGTCTTTATTCTATAGAAAACACATTTCAGTATCTCTTGAAATTAACCTCATGTCCACAAAGAAAAATGTTTTGAATTGTTAATGCAAAACATAGAAAGAATGAGAAAAGAGACTTTGTATTCTTTTTGGAAGATTAAAAAAATGTTTAAGTCACAAGTCTTTAAAATTCCAGAGATTTTAAGTCATTTTTGCTCACTGAAAATGTCCAGTTTGGATTAATTATCTATTTCTCTCTTCAAATATATCCTTTTATGGGGCTTGCATGTTAAGAATGTATAGAATTTTGTGTTCAGATATTTAAAAAAGAAACAAAATCCCTTCCATTTCCCAGTGAGATCTGTAATTTCAACTACAGTGACAGGAAGTGAATGATTTGTTTCCTCTAACTTTAAATAGTCTGCTTTCCTAAAATGGCAATACTTTGTTAACATTCCTATGAGGGCAAATGTCCTCAAATTAAAAATAAGATATATGGCAAGAAAATATATACCTGCATACCATTACTTTCTTAAGTTTTCATCTTCTCTGCATCTATGTTTTAACATAATAGAAATATTACTTTATATACTTCTGTAGAATATATGGGAATCTAATTTATTTTTAGAAGTTATGTTTGGGTAACACATGACGAGAATTAAGTCTTAAACATAAACGCTCCCTATTTTTGTACATAAAAAGACATTTTCAGTGTTTGGCTTTAAGGCTGAGTTCTCTTCCTTTCCTGCTCTGCATCCAGTCCCACAGCATATCATAGCTGGGGAATTGTAAACTATAATTGCATGTTGGTTGACTTTTCTAATGTAAAACTCCTCTTTTTAATGGTTGCAATTTAACATAAAAACCAATACCGGCTGACTTTTTTTAACAGAGGTGCTCTGCGATACCCTTTAGAGACCAACTTCTTTAATTTCTTTTTACTAAAATAGAGTCAGATGTAATGTTCTTTCCGCACTAGCCATCTGCTCTGATTTTGTGTGAAGAAGTAAATTAAAATTTATAATACTCAAAGAGCAGGATTCTGAAAATGTTATTTTAATGTCTGAAAATAAGAACAGATCAGATAGGAATAGCAACAGGAGAAAATGGTAAGTACATCAAACGTTTACTGAAAGAATCAGTCATAAGCCAGGTGTCTGCATCAAAATTAAATGTAAGGTTGAAATCATGACATGAATAAATCTGTTTCAAAAAGATAGCTATTCAGATCAATACACATTTGTATTTTTAACCGACTTATCCATATAATTGTCTTAAGGCTTTTTTTGTTTGTTTAAGCAATTGATACTTGGTCAGGGAGAAAAAATTCTTTCAGATCAAAACCAAGGAATAGCCCTGGCTAGTGTAGCGCAGTGGATTGAGTGCGGGCTGGGAACCAGACGATCCCGGTTCGATTCCCGGTCAGGGCACATGCCTGGGTTGCGGGCCAGGTCCCCTGTGAGGGCCATGTGAGAGGCAACCATACACTGCTGTTTCTCTCCTTCTCTGTCTCCCTCCCTTCTCCTCTCTCTAAAAATAAATAAATAAAATCTTTAAAAAAATAATTAAAAAAAAAACAAACCAAGGAATAAGCACTTTTATCCAATCAAATGCCATTTCCTCTGTACCTAATGATATTTGCAAAAAATATTTACAATAACAAGTAGCAAAAAGTAATTAGGTATTCTTTTACAGACTTTACTAAGCCTAATCATCAATACTGAAGCCAATAACATTATAATCAAATTACATACCTTTAATTTAGTCTTATAAAATATACTTGTCAATTCAGTTTTATATATTTACACATCTATATAGTCTTATTTTATTATCGCAAAGCTAGGCATCCTTTGGCTACTAAAGGATAAAAATGTTAGTTAACTTTGTATGCCTTTATTTAAATCTCAACATCACTTTGATATTTGGTTTTATTGTCATGCTTTATTTAGTTATAAGGTGATTTCTAATTTAATTGGTGTCATTAGTCAAGTCAAAATTAGAATTTTATTTCAGCACTCTTAGGGAGAATAAAATCAATAAATGGGGTGAAAGACGAATACAAATCAAGGGAAAAAGATCATAGAAATTTCTTTTGATAAGGTTAATTTAATCACAACATAGTGATTTATTAGTCAATGTATACAGTGCACTGTTTCTGATAAAAGAAGAAATGACCTTCCACAATAATGTGTTTAAATTTCTATGTTAAGGACCAGATTATGGTTGAAAGGGAAAAGAGGCATCAAGATAAAACTCATCAGCCCTGGCTGGTGTAGCTCAGTAGATTGAGCACGGGCTGGGAACCAGAGGGTCCCGGTTCGATTCCCAGTCAGGTCACATGCCTGGGTTGCGGGCCAGGTCCCCCGTGAGGAGCAACCATACATTGCTGTTTCTCTCCCTCTGTCTCCCTCCCTCCCCCTCTCTCTAAAAAATAAATAAATAAAAAATCTTAAAAAAAAAAGATAAAACTCATCAGATCCATAGAAAATACATCAATTTCCTAAACTGGTAAGCCACCTAGAAAATAAGCATAGGTGACATTGTATCTACATGACATCACAAGAGCTCACACTTTTTACAATTAAATTGCATTCTCTCACCTTTAAACTTAAGTGTAAGGAAATGTTGTTAAGGGAAAGTCCTCACACTGAAGCATCATAGAAATAGGCACATATTAGAAAATATTCTATTTCCCATGAGTCTTACAGAATTATATGATAAAATCCCTTTAATTAAATACGGTTCTTTACTTGTTACAATTCTTACTACATAAATTACCTAGAGATCTGTAGTGTTCCAGTATAGCAGAGTCTTGTCTCTCGCCAGGCAGCTCAAGGTTATGAAAATCCTGTAGTAAAAGCCTTTTGCTTCCTGATGAGGTTGAGATATAATTAATAATGTGCTGGCTGAATGTTTTGGACACCATGCTTAGTATGCTGATATCCTTCACTACCAAAGGAAAAATATATACATATATGTGAATGGCTTAAATACAAAAACGTCACTGTTAGTACAATGTAAAAACTTATGTTAGCCTATTAATAATATTAAATAATAATAAAAATAAAGAGGGAAATCTAAAATTGTTTTAAATCCAGTGCTCAATTAATTAGAAATATTTTGGGATGTGACAGGCATACTACCATGTCATTATAATGAGAAGCATGCTTGAAGAGTTGAGGATTCTCCTTTCTTATTGTATCCCTCACCTAACAACGATAAAGCTTTAGAAAATAAACTTAACGCGAACACTATTAATTCTAGCAGGGCCGAAGAGACAATCTAGTTCTTGGGAAAAATAAGAATATTTGAGTGTCTACGTAGCCTGCTCATAGTCCCCAAACCTTACCTGATAAATATCTTAAGATTATCTGGAATATTTCCAATGGCAAGGCTTTAAAATTTCCAAGTGTTGATAAGAGCTGAGAATCTGAGTAAAGGGTGCTGGAAATGCAGCTGGACCGACGATTACTACGTCTGTATTTCTGGTTGGGAATTAAAGTGAAACTGGTATTCATTCTAGATGCCATCCTTTTTCTTATCTGGTGAAATTATCCTGGTTAGAAAAACAAAAGTACATGAGCCGTGGCGGGTGTAGCTCCGTGGATTGAGCGTGGGCTGGGAACCAGAGGGTTCTGGTTCTATTCCCGGTCAGGGCACATGCCTGGCCCATGAAAAGCAACCACACATTGATGTTTCTCTCCATGTTTCTCTCCCTCCCTTCCCCCTTCTCTAAAATAAATAAATAAAATCTTAAAAAAAAACCCCAAAAGACAAAAGTACATGAGACAAAAAAAAGAAAATTATAGTGAAGAGAGAAGTTGATATTTTCATGGGAACTAGTTATTGCTCTATATTTGCAAAACTTTTAATATGGTGTCCAACTTACGGAGTTCCCACCAGTAGAGTCTATTATTCATCTCAGCATGATATGAAGTATTTAAAAATACTTTCCTTCTTAGCCAAATATTCTAGATAGGTTAAGAGTTTTAGTAGAAAATGAGAATGAATGTATTTGGATAAAATACACTGTTTCAAGTCTCTAAAATGAAAGTCTCAATTTTTTATCCTTTCATTTTTATAGTTTCTAACAAAGATGTCAGTGTTCGGTTTTAGAGAATGTATTTGGATAAAATACATTCTAAGAAAAGAAATATGCAAAAAATTTACACAGAGAAAACTTACATATAGAAAAAATTTTGCAAAAGAAACCAAAATAACAAATTCAACACATTCAATGTAGTTTTAAACTTTTGTAGTAATGTTTTTCTATCTCCTTAAAAGTGAACACTGACGTCTTTTGTTAGAAACAATAAAAACAAAAGGATAAAAATAGAGACTTTCATTTTAGAGACTTTAAGCAGTGAAATGAAAGTCTTATCCAATCAACAAGACTCGAGTCAATAAACAAACAATTTCCCTCAATTTCACCTTTGGTTAATAATAGTTACTGATAAGTCTTAGGAAGGGCTTCCATAACTTGATTTCAAAACGAACACTTCTTAGAGAAAACTTCCTCAAGTCACTGGTAATTTACTCATACTAAGCAATAACTTAAAAAACAAAACTAAACTATGCGTCACACACAGTGACACTACCACTACGGCCCCAACCCAGAAGACACTGTCCTTCGTGTGTGTGCGTGTACATGTGATGTGCGTGCACGTGTGATATGCGTGCACATGCAACACGCACGTGACGCACGTGTGCGAGCCGGGGAACAACAGCTCCTGGCCAACGCTCCTCCTTCACGAAGGAGCAGCTGAGGCTTCATCTTGGAGTCACAAGTGTATTCGACCCACATGCATTTCTCCCTTTGTCAGGAAATTGCTAAAATCATATTGTTACATATTTATTTTAAAAGGTTACAGATCAACTTACATCAACTCAAAATCAGTGACCCACTTAAACACATGGCCCAGAAGTGTGGTGCTTGGTGAAAAACACACAGTGGAAACCTGCTTTTCCTGAGACCATACAGACCCTGGCACTTGGCTGGCCATGTAAGCGAGCAGGTATTTAAAAAAATAATCATTGAACTACTACAAGGGACATGTGCCTTGTCAAAGTGTTTACAAAAATACTGCAAAAACAAAACGAAGATTCAATTTGCTTGTCAACACTTTGGTTTATGGCATGCCAGAATTTCCCGTTTATATTTCTTTTTAACAAAAAAAGGAGGGGGGATGTAGGGGGACCCCTGTCCCTAGTCTTCTGCACTCTTTTCTTTCCCATGATAACCACGATGGAAATCTCTCCCTGCGAACAGACACGCTTCTGCAAGTTCAGTGTTTCCAGGGCTGCAGAGAATTCCAACAAATGGAAGAAGCTTAATTTATTTAATCCATCAGGTGGTTGGGTCCCCTCCCCCCAGTAGGCACTTTAAAGCTTTATCATTATGATCAAACACAAATCTGGCCCAGGACTCGCGTCTCCGAGGAACTTGCGAGAGGGTCTCGGGACGCCCGCGCGTCGCCCGGGGGAAAACGACACAGAATTCAAACCTCTGCGAGGGTGACAACGCGACGCCCAGGGTCGTCTAAACGAAAGTCTCTCTGTACGAGTTTACAGCCTCCCCTCAGACCTGGACGTTTGGGGGAGCTAGCAGATTTTGGGGGAACACTGAAAGGTGTCACCCCGAATTATCGGTTTCCTCTCACCCCTCTGGAGAACGACAGTCACCGACCCGCTCCGAGAACTACCGCGCGTCCGAGCCCCGGGCCCCGCCCACTCACGGACCCTTTGGGAAAGACTTCGAGCGCCCTCTTGGGTGAACTCGCACTCCCGTTTCCGGAAAAAAACCGTCCGCCCGCAACTCACCGGGATTGCGATTTTGTTTGGACTTTTGAGAAAACCCTTTCGAAGAGACCCGCCCCATCTGCTCGGGTATTATTAGCCCAAAACATCTCCAAAGAGGTAACCTCGGGAGGGCGTGGAAGAGAAACTGGCCGATACGAGACTCAAACCACCCGGGGATGCATTTTTCACGCCATCAGAAGTTGAAACTATCTCAAGAAAATAGTGAGGAAACAAATCTCTTTTTACCACAGATTTTGACAGTTTTCCGGCTAAAGGATCACAGGAAGATGGGCTCTAGTCGTTTGGCCCCACCATCCTCAAATTTCTTAATGTTTACAAAACAAAACAAAACAAAAAAATCTCCTCAAGATCTTCCCTCCGGGAAGAGAGAAGGTCCGGCTCTGCTCCGCTCCGGAGCGACGCTCCAGCCTCCCAGGAGCCCCAGAGGCCTCGAGAAGATTTTAGAATCCTCCCAGGAGCCCCAGCGGGACGGAGGCCCCGCCTCCTCATGAATAATAAGAAACGCCGGCTCCCATAGTGCCCTCCTCCATTATGAATAATTAACAACGATGGGATCCTTGGAGCCCCAGGCCAAAAGCCGCCCTCTGCTCCCAGCTGAAGACAGGAAGGGGTGGGGCCATGAGAAACTGGGGGAGGGGAGGGTACAAAGGAAGAGCCCCAACCTAGCGAGTCATCCATCTGCTTTGAACCACTTCCTGTTCTTTTGAACCTAGTGTTGAGTCTATTTTTTATTTTCGGCAGCCCCACCCCAATAGGATAAGTTACAAGAGCTTTCGTCAAAACTGTTGGAAAACAACCTGCAAACTTTCCTTTTGAAACCTATTGGGGTACCTGGAATCAGAGAAAGTTGAGGGCCTCCAGCCTCGCAAGAGGGAGTCCAAGACAAATCTTTCTAGGTTGGCCCTCTTCCCTTGGACATTAAGTTCTCATTGATTTATTTACTCCTTCAGTAACTATTTATTGAAGCCTGCTCTGCACCAGTCACGGGGGTAGGTCCCAAGGATACAACGGAGAACAGGACATATGAAGTTTCTTGCCTTAATGGAGCTTTTTATTTTAATGGGCAAGATAGCAGAATAAACTACAGATAGAGAGCAATGCTATGGAGGAATGAGGTAACAGAAAATAAGGCAAGGGCGGGCACCTGTGCCTACTTTAAATAGGTCTGGAAGGTCCCTCTGAGGAGGTTACATTTAATTTGAAAACTAATAGATGGGAAGGAGCAGGTCAGGATAAGGATTGGGGAGGAGGGGGAGGGAACAGCAGGAAAGATTTTGGTATGTACCGTCAAGGAATTTGCAAGGCTGGCTGGCTGAGTTTAGTAAGCAAGTAGGAGAGTGGCATCATGGAGACCTTGGAGAGGTAGGAACAGACAGCCTAACAGAGGGGCATTTTAGAAGCCCTGTAGGCTCTATAAACTAATGCTTTTGGGACCCACTCCACATTCTATTCAACAAAATACTACATACCCACGTAGTACTCTTTATTTTTAAAGACTAGTCAGCTGAATCACAAAAATTGCTAGCAAAAGTAATGGGGGAGATTCAAGTGATTTGCATAGGGCAGTTGGAGAAATATATACTAACAAGAAAATTAAAAGGGTATGTGAAACTAGGGACTGCTACATAGATTCCCTAGGATGTAACACGGTGACAAGATTTCGTCCAAAAAATAGGCTTTGCAGGGGAATGGCAAGAAATTCTTCGCTTTTCAGACAAGGACACCAAGGTCCAAGGAGTCAAGGTCTTTCCCAGTGTTTTCAACTCCAGCATCTTCGCGTGAAGCCAGTTTGAATAGTTACATTTAGGTCATGTCAGATTTTGCCTGAAAAAGTGCTGTATTAAAAAGTCTATGAGGAAATAATATGTACAGTATTATACTATTTTAAGAAGAAAAGTGTATATAGAAGCATATCACAGACTAGAAGGAATGACACCATTAATGTGTGAGCCATAGTTATTTTTGCATGGCAATGTTAAGGGGGATTTAAGTAAGTTTTTCCTTCTTTTGTGCATTTCTGTGCTTTCCAAGCTGTCTGTAAGGAGACCATATTATTTGTATTATTAGAAAAATACTGAAAACATGCACTATCGTATATTACTGCACCACAAATGGAAGAGACGGAGGAGGGTTGGGAAGTAGTTTTTGGATATTTGCTGTTTAAAAAAAAAAAATCTAGATTTTCTGCTCTGGCTCAGTGGATTGAGCACTGGCCTGCAAAAAAAAGGGTCGCTGGTTCAATTCCCAGTTGAGGCACAGGCCTGGGTTGCGGGCCAGGTCCTCAGCTGGGGGTGTATGAGAGGCAACCACACATTGATTTATCTTTTCCTCTCTTTCTCCTTCCCTTTCCCTCTCTCTAAAAATAGAAGTAAATAAAACCTTCAAAAAAATGTAGACTTTCTATACATAAAGCAGTCAGATTTTTTTAAAAAATATGTGCATGTATACCAGGTTGTGTGTGTGAAAGTAGACGGGCATTATATACCTTATCTTCTCAACACACAAAAATGAAATGTTTCAGAAATCTTCAAAAGATACTTTAAGAAAACAATTTTTTTGTTCTATTAAATACTTCTTATCAAACTTCATGAATGCGGCCCTAACAGCAATGAAAGCAAGTTCTGTATGAGAAGACTTGGCAGGACCAGGACAGTCATTACGAACCACGGGACAAGTATGACTAATACTCCCCTGTGGGATAAACTGTGAAGAAATTAATTTCCAGAGACTCAAAGTTGAAGCTTGACTCATTTGGAATTCTTTACAAATTGAAAACACTGGAAGTGCGAAAACTCCGAAAACGATCATTCTTATTAATTGACTGGAATTACTAAGCAAACAAGCCTAAGGATCAAGGGGATTGACTGTGGTTTCTAGAACGCTTGTCAAGCAGAAATAGGTGTTGTAATGTTTCCAGCAGGTGGTAGCAGAGAGCTGTATAACATTAAATATGTTTTCTCTCTTGAGGTGTGGAAACCCTTAACCATAGAGAGAACGGCAAAGCACTTTAGCTGTCACTGAACACTCTCACTTTACAGACAAAGAAACTATAAATCCAAAGAGATTACCCAAACTTCCTAAGGCAAAACTCTTCACTGAAAGAAATTCTTTGAAACGTGTCTGGTTATGCAAATTTCACTTACAATCACATTACCCTCAAGGCAAATTTAATTAGATATGAAAATACAATATTTCATATAAAATATTAAGTTATGATAGAAAGACTTTGAAATATTTCCAGAACTCTTCCCCTATTTTTATTAAAACCTTTATTTTAAGAGGCCATCTGAAAGCTTTCTGATGGGGATGTGTGCTGCTGGGGAAAAGTACAAGTTCCGGGAAGCAAACCTGAATTTGGTTTTTCATTTCATCTCTTCTGTCACACCTTGAATAAATTACTCCAGCTTTGTGCTCACTGTCAAGTATAGTGATAATATATACCCCATAGACTTGCTGCAAGGCGTAAATGATATCGCACTTGTCATGCTGTTGGGTCATACACAGCAGACACTCGATAGGCGTTATTTCCTTTTTCCACCCACTCTGGGGGAACACAGGGTGGTCAAGCTGGGTATTTTCGCTAATAGGGCTACCAAATAAAATACAGGATACCCATTTAAATTTTCATGTCAGGTAAACAACCCACACCTTTTTTTTTAGTGCAAGCATGTCCAAAATTTTGCAGGGACATACACTAAAAAATTACTTGTTTATTTGAAATTAAAATTTAAATAGTTGTGCATTTTTCTTTGCTAAATCTGGCAACCTTAGTTTTTCAAAATTCCTGATTTGTTACAGAATGAAGAAACATCAAAGCAGTGTTACAAAATTAGTGGTAAATTTTTAAATATTTATACTTAATATGTTAGAATGCCGGACTAAGAAGTACATTGCAATATAACCGCTGGTCACAAATACTGAGAGGACTTACAACAAATATTAACTTGCAGGGCAACGTAGAAAGTGTGGTCTGGTACTGGGACATATGCTTAAAGCTGCAGAGCAGATGTCTTCATTGAGGCTTGTTTACGTGTCTTTGCCAGTGTTTTTTCATTTGGAGATGAGGCCAAGGATCTAAATTTGAGGTCCTTTGATACTGAGGGCTCTCTGCCAAACAGCCCTCTGATCCCCCATGATAAGCCCCATTCACTTTCTGTTCTCACTGTAGAGATACTTAGTACTCTATCCTAGAAAAATGTTTCCTTTGTCAAATATGACACCATCACTTCTTTGGTTGTATTTTATGTATTACTCCTGAACTGCTGTCGGGAAAAGCCAAAGGAAGCTAATGGGCTGAATGCAGCCGGAGGACATAGTGGCCCAATTTCTACCCTGTAAGGAACTGGAGGAACTGCAGCAAAACTTTAATACACCCCAAAGGAGGGCACATTCTCCTTTTACTCACTTGCATAAAGGAGAGCTATCGTTTATTATGTACTAAAGTTGTCTGCTCATCACATCACAAGTTCCTTTCCCGACCACTGTGGCACCGCGAGGTACTAGGAAAGAAGCAGCCTAGACGAGTCTAATTAAGTGGCTGTCCTCAGTGTCTGACACTGTGCCAGATTTACAAGTACAGCCAACACCTTAAAAAGTGTATTATTAGAGTTTTCCTTTAACTTACATTTATTAAATGTGGAATAAATAAAAAGAATATTTGTAAAATATATACTGGACATAAAGGACCATGATGTAATAGCCTCCCATGTATATCCAGCACTCAGTTTTAGAAGGAAAAAACCCATCATCACGACCTCTAAAGTCCCCTGGGGCCCCTCCCAGATCCTCTTCCTTCCCTCTTCCTTCAGAGGTAATTATTATTCTGAATTTGTGTTCCTAAATTCCGTTGTTTTTCATTATAGTTTTACCATGTATGTTTAGAGTCCTAATATTTTTATGTCTACATGTGCTTAAAATGTTAAGAGAAATATAGCATGCATACAGCATCATCCATGAAAATAACTCTTATATATGTTTAGTTTTAAAAAATAACAGGAAAATGAACACTCATGAAGCTATTACCAGGCCAAAGAAGAACAGAACATGGACACCCATTTGAGTACTTCTCCAAGTGCATCTCCTTTCTTCAGCCTGGAGACAAGCATTATCTGGAATTTTGTATTAAGCTTCTTTTTGTAGTTGCCAACTGTATATGAAACGCCATTTTAACCATTTAAAAAAAAGATTTTATTTATTTATTTTAAGAGAGGGGGAAAAGAACATTTTACTATTTTAAATTACTGATATTAAATAGTAAAACAATAGTAAAACATATATGCCTATGACTTAGGTACAAAAATTATAGGTTATAAAAATTAACATTTTGCTATTTTTGCTTTACCGTGTATCATATATGTGTTATACATATATATTTTTCTTAACCACTTGCAGATGTCATACACCACCCATAAAGTACTTCAGCATGCTGTTCCTAAATATAAAGACATCTTCCTACGAAAACACATATTACCCCGGCTAAGGAAATGAATTATTAATTGATTTCCTAATGTTAAATCTACAAGGCATTCCTGGGGTAAATCTAACTTGGTAATAATGTATTATCCTTTTAAACATTGATGAATTCGGTTTGCTAATAGCTGCCTTATGATATTTGCATTGCTGTGCATGAGTGAACTTGGCATATAAGTCTCCTTTTCCATGCCGTCCTTGTAAGCTTTTGGAATGTTGCTTTGGCATTATTCTATATGTGTCCATTAAGTTAAGCTTAGTAATTGTGCTATTCAAATTT
This sequence comes from Micronycteris hirsuta, assembly GCA_004026765.1. NCBI lineage: Eukaryota > Metazoa > Chordata > Mammalia > Chiroptera > Phyllostomidae > Micronycteris > Micronycteris hirsuta. The sequence continues at coordinate 14,888 of PVJI01000836.1, forward strand.
CATAAATCCTTACTGATTTTTTTTGCCTGTTTGGTTTATTGATCACTAGAGGGTATTGCTATTTACCATTATATGATTGGATTTTAAGCTTTCCTTTTGGTCTGTCAGATTTTGCAGTACATTTTTATCATTATACAGTGATGTCTTCAAATTTAATAATATATTTTTGTTTTCAAGTACATTTTTTCTAATACATAGTTATATCGGCTTCCTTTTACTTCGTATTTGTTTAATGTGCCTTTTCCATTCTTTTGATTTCACCTTTCTGCATCCTTAGGTTGTAGTTGGGTTTTTTGTAAACTGTACAGAACTGGATTTTTTTCTACTCTGACAATCTTTGAATGGTAGCATTTATTACATTCCCCTTAGTGCAGTTACCGAGATATTATTTTTCTTTTTTTAGTTGTCTAATTGGTCTTCCCTTTTTATGCTTATTTTTCCTCTTCCCTCTGAACTTCTTTCAGATTGATTACTTTTATCACTAAAATGAGAAAGAGGAAGAGAAGTGTTGATGTGGGAGAGAAACATCGATTGGTTGCCTCTCACATCATGCCCCCAACTGGGGACCAGGCCCACAACCCAGGCATGTGCCCTGACTGGGAATCAAATTGGCCACCTTTCGCTTTGTGGGACGACGCTCAAACAAAGTGGGCCACACTGGTCAGCGTTTCTTTAAAAAAGATTTTATTTATTTATTTTTAGAGGGAGAGAAACATCAATCCGTTGCCCCTCTCACGTGCCCCAGCAGGGGACCTGAAACCAGGCACGTGTCCTGACCAGGAACTGAAACGGTGACCTTTCACTATGCAGGATGACGCCCAACCAACTGAGCCACACTGGTCATTGCTAGGTCTTGAAAACTGAGCACTAACTGGTTTGGAAATTGCTCCATTTATCTCTCTGGGTTCCTACTGTCATTTGGTTTTGGTGAAATACTTGTTACTTTTATTCACATACTTAGAAGAACATACTTGTAGTATTTTACCCAGAATTTTTATTTGTTTTTAGCAGAAGAGCTAGTTGGGTTGCCTGGGTTCATCTAAATCATCTAAAATGCAAGACTGTATCACTTCTTTTTCAATAATAAAGTTTCTCTAACCAGTACTCAGGCCTTTATGTGCATTGCTTCTCTTTATGTTATTCTCTCCTCTCAATCCCTATCCGTTAAGTACGACACGTACTCACTGCGTGTCAGCACGTGAAATCGATATCTGCGGCTGGCGAAGAGCTACTCCATGTTAGGCAGAGAAAAAGATTTGAAAGGGCAGCTGAGGTCTGCCATGTTCATGCGGTTTTGGATTATTTTTCTTTCTTGTTTTCTCTAATGATTTCCACTTCAATTTTGAAACACTCCTAAATAACCCTATTGTTTATTTTCCTCATTAACATTTCTGGTAAACAGAACAGTTTAGTGTGTATCAAAGGGACATTTTTAAGGACAGCATGACCACATTGGATGGTCTCCATTTCCAGTGCGTCTGGTTCGGAAGCACACAACAGACACACTTTGAACATCTGATTCCCCACATTTCGTCAAACTGCATACTTTATTTTCAATGAATGCACTGATTATTGCAGCAGAGTCAAGAAAACCCAGCAAAGAGGAGATGGACTCAACTCTCTCTCCATTTCTCATCTTGAAAGGTCCTTTCTTTTTCTCCCTTTCCTTCTATTTCCTAAAGCCTTCTCTGACCAGCCTGGAGGAAACCAGCTGTCCTCCCCCTGCAAGCAAGTGAAAATAGTGCTCTCCTTCCCCCTCACCATCATCCTTCCAGGGGACTCGCTTCATCTCAGTTGTCTGAGGCATCATTTTCTCATTTTTCTCTCCCTCTCTGGCCTCTCCTCACCACCTTCTCAGGACCACCTTCTCAGGTCTATTTGATGGTGGGAACTCAAGAGTTAGACCTTTTTTTTTTTTAGCTTTAAGTTATAATTAATAGGCTTAGTGATTAATGCATATAGAAAGCTCTGGTTCCAGGAACTGGAATGTGTGACGGGACCCACCCTGACTCTAGGAGGGCCACCAGCAATTCAACCTTTGTGCCCCAGGAGGGCTGCAAGTGATCAAAAGGGCATCTGAGCCACTGTGTTCCTGGGAGAGAACGAAGAATCACTGGGATGCTGGGAGAGGTTCCAGACTGCAGCTTTTATCTGATTAACCTTCTCCCCTGAATTCCAAACCCCTCAACTACCCTTTCCTTCTCCTCATAGAAAAGGCCGGCTTGAGATGAGATGTCAGGACAGGTTTTTAGGGTACGTACGTAACCTGCCATCTTCTCAGATCGCCGGCCATCAGAATAAAGCGCCCATAAAGATTCAATCCTTGTCTCTATTTTTTGGTTTTGGTAGGCACAGGCAGCATGAACACCGACTTTTCCAGTTTCATATTCTCTTGACCTACTTCGTAATTGCCAGTGCTCCTTAAGGCTGTGTGAGAGCCCATTCTTTCTCCAAACACTCACCTCCACCCCGGCTCCAACCACACTGCCTTACGAATATCACAAAGACGCATCCCCAGGGCAGCTCCTGATCCCATATCTGGATGTCCCACGGGCTTCTCAGTCCAATATATCCTGAACCTCTTTTTGTCTACTCAACTTCCCACCTCCACCACCATCTACTTCTCTTCCTGCCTCGGTTCAACCCAGAACCTGGGAATCATCCTAACCCTTCTGTTTCCTTATTTCCTTGTCTCCTTCTTCCTCTAAGGCTGTCCAGGTTTTATTCCTACATACAAACATAAACACATGTAGGTATACATATTGACACACACATATAATGTAATATACATGTAATATTACATTGTTATATTATATTACATGTTCATTGTCTATTCCATTATAAATGCTACTGCCGATCCAGGCTGGTCCTCATCTTTTCTTGTCTAAACTACTACATTTGCATCTTAACTGGTGTCCCTGTTTCCCATGACATCCTCCTCCAACCCACCCTCTACACTGCCTCCAGGGGTCCCCCAGAGTAATTGTTCCAGAATGCAAATCTGATGCTATCTTTCCCTCACTTAAAACCCTTCACTGGTGCTTTCACTTAAGGACGCAATTAGGACTCCTCAGAGCAGCGTGCACGGCTCCCTCACCCCCACCCTGGCACACACCCCTCGTGTGCCTTGCCACGCCTACCATGTGGTCCAGCAGAGTCGCTCACAGCCCCCAAAGGCCCCAGGCTCTTGCTCACCCATCTCCTTTGCTGGGAAGGTCTTTTCTCTTGCTGCCCACTTCTCATCTAGCTCTTTCCTGTTTATCCTTCCAGACTCAACCCACATCACCTCCTCTTGAAAGCCTCTCTTGGATCCAACTCATCTTCCTTCCTCAGTCTGGATTAGTGATGTCTGCGGAGCACATTTATGTCCTGGAGCATATCCACCAGTAACACGGAGCTCAGTCCACTGGGTTGTAAGCTTCTTGAGGGCAGGAGCCATTTCCCATTTTTTTGGATCTTGGCACCTAACACCGTATGGGCATAGAAGGCATTTAATCAATGAACGTTTGTTGATTGACTTCTTGATCCCTAGTTCTTCTGTTTATTAGATGTGTGATCTTGAATGAGTCATTTAACCTCCTGTGTTTTCATTGAAATAATATATGCCCATCACAGAGATTAAATGAGGTAAAGCATATAAAAATAGTTTGTGGATTGCATTTCACTGCTTTTCAAATGGAAGGACTCCCCACTTATGTACAGCTTTGATCTGCAGACTTTTAAAAAAGGTACTCTCTTGGTTTTCCCCTCTTTCTCTGGACCTTGCTCTGCTCTCCCAGTGTCCCCCGTCTCCTTCCTTTTCCACCTCACTGCTTCCTTCTCTTCTGCCTACAAATCTGTCCTCATCTCACTCATTCTGAAATCCACCCAACTTCCTCCAACCCTCCCTCCCCCTCAAGCCGCGGTCCTTCCTTTCTTCTTTCCATGGTTGCAAAACCCTTCAAAGCATGTTTCAGCAGGCTGCCTGCTGCCTCTCATCACCCACTCCTTTCTTACCCGGCACAATCTGGATCCGGCTCTCAGTGCATCACAGTTGTTGTGCCCTCTGAGGGCGTTTGGGACCGCCTGTCGCTGAATCCAGCGGGCTGTTTTTCAGACCTCTTCCCACTGGGCCTCTGAAGCATCTGGCCCTGGCGCTGCTCACCTCCCCCTGCTTGAAACCTCGCCCTTGCTATCCCGGTCCTGCACTTTCTCAATTTTCCTTTTCTCTTGTTCCATTCCCATAAGTGTTGGCGTTCCTCAAGGCTCTGCCCTCCAGCCTCTTGTTTTGCCTCTTCTCTGCTGGCTGATCTCACAGACTCCCACGCTTGCCACTAGGACCTCTCTGCAGACGCATGCCTTCTTCAGAATGGACTTTCAGCGCCAGCGCCTTCCTGAGCCTCCTGAGCTCCCATGTCCTGCTGTTGGCTGGACAGCTGCTTTTGGTGGACCTGCCGGGACCCGAACCTCAAAATGTCCAAAAAGAAAATTATCCTTTTCCCACTGACTTGCTTCTCCTCCTATTTGATTTCTATTCATGGCCCATCGTTCTCTCAGCCATCCTAGATTCTAGTCTAGAGCAGACTAGGAAAGCGAGTCTGTTTTTGCTTTCCTCCCACGTCCAGTCACTCGCCAAGTCCCTAATTGGCACATCTGTGGCTCCCCACCTTGCCATTTCTGCCACCTCCACCACTGCAGAAGGGCCTTCATTCCTTCTCCCCCAAACTGTCTTCACAGCCTGTTATATTTGGTTTTTATTCTGCTCTCCTTCCCTCCCTTCATCCTTACCTCTCTTTTTCTTTTTTCAACAAATATTTATGGAGCATCCACTATATGTCAGGCACTAGGAAAACAAAAAATTAATGCAGGGCGGGCCCATTCCTCAAGATGTTGAGAGCCAGTAGAAAGCTTATTTTAAGAGACCCACATTCCAGTGGGGATGATGGATACATAAGCAGACAGTTATTAAGTGTGGATACTCTGGGTCCTCTAGCAGTCTCCTGGCCCCCATTTCCTCCCTCCATTCCATTCCATATTACTTGCTGCGCCAGGTTAACACATTCCTAAAGTATGGTGACAACTCTGCCAGGGCTTTCATTAGCTCCCCATTGCCTGTGATGGTCCTCATCCTGTTTTTACAGGCTTTCACAAAACGCCTCAGCCTGCTTCTCCAGATGCACGTCCATGATTCCCTTCACTCCCTTGCCCTCCACCACCACCCAGCCTCCAGCTGGAGTTTTCTGAATGTGCTCTGTTCCCACCTCTCCTTTCTCATAGTTACCTCCCCCATCACCTCTGCCTGTAAACATCCTAACTACAAGTCTACTTTCAGCCCCGACCCCAGGAGGTATAACTCTTCCTTCCAGCAATACTTCACATCCCTTGCCATCCTCACAGTGCGGATAACTGATGATTAGACGAGCAAATCCATCTGCCGGAGATGCAGAGAGCTGCAGCGTCACCCAACCTGCTGGGGTTCGCAAGCCAGCCCTGAGAGCCATCACCACTAGCAGGAAGCGTTCCACAGTAAGGGACAGAGAACACAGAGCACTTAGGGGACACCTTGGCCTGATAAAAGAAGAATGTAGACTGAACCAAAGCCAGCTGCCCTCGATAAGGGCCATCACCAGTGTCACGGTGAGAAGGAACGGGAGAGTAGAGCCTAGCGTGTGGCCTCTACCGCCTGTTGAACAGGACGCGCAGCGCGAACTGCACAGACTCCTGGGAAACAGGCCACACCCCCCGCGCCTCCTCCCCCGCCGCGCTCGTCTGGTTTCCCTCTTCACGCGTTACTGTTATTGCTTTCAGCTCCCATGACATGGTATTCTTACATGTGCTGTAGCGGTTGGTCGTTCCGCCTTGTAAGCCCATTTATTTGTGAGCTTTGTCTTGTCCACCCAACCAGAATTCCAGGCTCCTTGGGACAGAATTGCAAGCCCAGTGGCCTGGCAGGAGGAGATTACTCTTTGTAGACTTGACTACAGAGGAATTTCTTCCACTGGAGTATAAGGCAGGAATTCTATTCTGTTCTTGGTGCCCTCCAGGGTGACTTGCAGGGTAGCTTACACACACACACACACTCACACACACTCACACACACATTCTCAAGGAATGCATCTGATTGATGAACTCAGGCCCTGCAGGGAATCTATAGAATCCTTTCCATAGTATTCCAGTTTGGGATGGAATTCCAAACCAGATGGAAATTCAAACCACAAAAATGAATAATTTTTTTAAACTTTTTAAAAATCCTCACCCGAGGATATGTTTATTGATTTTAGAGAGAAAGGAAGGAGAAGAGAGAGAGATGTCAGTTTGTCAGTTGCCTTCCAGGGATTGAACCTACGACCTAGGCATGTGCCCTGAATGGGAATTGAACCTGCACCCTTTTGGTGAATGGGACAATGCTCCAGTGAACTGAGTCACCTGGCCGGGGCACAATAAATTTTTTTTTCTTAAATCAAGTGTTAGTTTCCTTGTACAAACAGAAACCCCTAGCTCAGTGTCTGACACATAGTAGGCATGTTGAGTAAATGTTAACATTATTCCATGAACACACAACAGCCACCAGCGAAACAAGTTTAAGGCAGCAGAACAGGAAAGAACTGGTTGGGTCACGTTTTCTTTAGGTAGATGGTACTCAGGGGGAACAGGCAGGAAAGGGGTGTCCGTGCAGCCAGGTGGGCAGGTCCCCATGAGGTTGGGCTGCCAGGTGGGCATTCCTGGACCAAGCAGGTAATGACAACACCATCCCCACTTTATGGTGAAATGCCACAGGCAGTCAGGGAATCCTTCCCTTTGGGGGTGATGTAAGTTTTGCAATTTTTTCTGTACATTTTCTTGGTAATCTCTCACCGAGGGTCATTATTTTGAAGGATCTTCGAGCACAGATTTTGAGCATCCTTATTTTTCAGGGATATGTGCCGAACTATTTACAGATGAAATGACATGATGTCTAGTGTTTGCTTCCAAATAATCTGATAAAGGAGAGGGGTGGGCTTAGAGCTCCCGCAGGAACTGCCGTGTTGATGTTATTATAACTTGCTGGTATGTTGTGGTTTATGGTACTAGTACATGGTGCTTTGTGTATGTTAGAAATGTTCTGTATTAAAATTTTTTATTTGGCCCTGGCTGGTGTAGCTCAGTGGATTGAGCGTGGGCTTGGAACCAGATGGTCCCGGTTCAATTCCCGGTCAGGGCACGTGCCTGGGTTGCGGGCCAGGTCCCCTGTGGGGGCCATGTGAGAGGCAACCATACATTGCTGTTTCTCTCCCTCTCTGTCTCCTTCCCTTCTCCTCTCTCTAAAAATAAATAAATAAAATCTTTAAAAAAATAAAATAAAATTTTTTATTCGTTCTTTTAAGGACAGATTTTAGAGCAGGACAGACCTGGGTTCAGATCACTTCTCTACGGTTTTGTTTTTTTGTTTTATTTATTTATTTATGTTTTGCTGGATGATCTTGTCATTTCACTCTTCCAAGCCTAGTTTCCGCATTTCTAAAATGTTCACAAATTTGTGACACACGATGGGGACAAGGCTGAGACATGGCTGGCAATCAATACTGCTTCTACAGATTTACCTGAGCTTAACCATCTAGCTGTGCTAACTCTTCGGAACGACCTGCGATCAAGGTTGCTAGCAGATGGCTGGCTGGCAGCCTTGACCTCACAGGGCCTGCCACAGCTTCAGGAGATGAAATAGACCTAGGGATCAAATGATGGGCTCAGATCCATTACTAAAACTCCCAAAAGGCATTTCTTGTATTATTTTTTTGATGGTGAAACTGGAGGCAATGAGACTGGACATGCCACTTCTCTCGGCTGTAAATGTTCCTGGGTGCACAGCTCTGCTGTCACGGCGAGGGGCTGAAGGTGTCAGTGGGCACGGGGAGGCTAGACCAGGACAGCAGAACCCCAAAGTACAATATCAAGAGGTGTCCCATTTGCAGATCCCTCCTCGAGGTTTTCTGTCTTGGATTTTCATCCACTAGCAGACAGCTGGCATTTCCCTGCTGTCCTCAGGGTTCTGTCTACCTGGGCATATTTGCAGGCTCTGGCTGGCAGGGCAGCCCCGTGAATTTTTGCAGAAGGAGCATATGCTAGAAAAAGGAGAGTGAGATTACAAGGAATTCAGCCGCACCCCAGGTTCTTCCTCTTCTTCTCCCCTCTGTGCCTCTCCTCCCTACCCCCAACTCCTACCCCAGCAATTTCTTTTTTCCTCCTTAGAGGAGCTGAGGGAATCTGTCAGAGCCAGGCCAGAAGCTTACTTTTTCTAAAGAGACAGCGTTCAGGCCTCACGAGATGGGAACCTGTCCATGCAGCAGGCAGATAATTACCCTTCCAGCAGTGGGAGGCCTTACCTTGAACGGAAATTCAGGCGTTTGCTGCAGCTGTGGCCTCACAACCACATCTGGAGGCAGTGCATGCCAAGCAAGCAAGATTTAGCTGGGTCAGTACGCAGGAAGTGCTGCCAGTCAAGGTGGGAGGAGCGGGGTGTCAGAAGATGGGGCTCCCTGCCCCATGAAGAGTAAGGAACTTGCCGGACCCACAGCTGAGGTCTCTCCTTAGAGGCCAGCGCAAGCCAGCCTGGCCTTGCCGCCCAGCTCAAGTGGGCCTCTTCCTCTAGGAGGATCCAGACCTCAAGGACAAACAAGGTGGGCAGATTTCCCCTTAGTTAATGGAGGAAAATCCTAATAACCAGATGGTCAAAAATGGAACTTGCTGCCTAGTAAGGTAATGAGCGTCTCATTACTAAAGGTATTTGAGCAGTTGCTAGATGGCTAGCTTCCACAGATGTTACAGAGTTAACATGGGTGGGAGTTAGTGCCCATGTCCTCCAAAATCTTTTTGCTTCTGTGGATTCTTATGAGAATAAGAACATGAACTTGGAGTTGTCATAGGTCCAGGGTTTCAGTCCTGTCTCCACAGTTGGTTGGATGACCACAGGCAAGTTATTTAATATCTTTACTTAAAATAAATAATATAAACATTTTATTTTCCTGATAATTGATGATCACCGTTAAAAAAATTTATTGTGGACACTTTCAGTCACACTATGTATAGTTCTAACTTATCCTTGTTAAAAGCTATATATTCAAGTCCATTAAACCATGGCTCCTTCATCTGTCAAATGGAATAATAATTAAATCATGAAGGTGATGCAAAGATTAAATAAGAAAATGCACGTGAAGTGCTTAGCATTTTGTGAGGCATCTAAAACGAGTTGATGGCGGATCATTCTTCCAAACCAACACTGTCCACAGTGAGTCACATATGCAATTTTCAATTTTCTGGTAACTACATTTAAAAAGTAACAATCAGCCCTGGCTTGTGTGGCACCGGCCTGCAAACCGAAGGGTCGCCGGTTTGATTCCCGGTCAGGGCACGTGCCTGGGTTGCAGGCTGGGTCCCCAGTGGGGGGGCCTCAAGAGGCAACCACACATTGATGTTTCTCTCCCTCTCCTTCTCCCTCCCTTCTTTTGTCTCTGAAAGTAAATAAATAAAGAAATAAATAAAATCTTTTAAAAAATAAATAAATAAAAAGTAACGATCAACAAGTGGGATTAATTTTAATGAATTACATAACCCAACATATCCAAAACATTCCAACTTCAACATGTAATCCATGTAACAATTATTAAGAAGATACGTTTGTGATCTTATTTGTGTAATAAGGTTTTAAAACCTGGGGTGTCTGTTACACTTATGGCACATCAGTTCGGACCAGCCACAGTTTAAGTGCTCCACAGTCACACGCAGCTGGCGGCCCCCACACTGAACGGCGCAGCTCTAAAGCTTCCACCTTAGTTCTCCTTTGAGCCACCACAGCTCCGAGAGATTCATCTGTTTACCAGTTTAGGCCATACACGACGTTCTCTGTCCCGCGAAGTTTCATCTTGTCTCACTGCTTTGCTGGGCCCAGGGTAAGTGCCCAAGAAGGGCATTTTGATTGACATCTTTGGGAATCCAGTAGTGAACGAAGGTCATCAGCTTCCTTTCTACCTTCTGGCTGAAGTGCCAGGGAGATGCTTTGCACTGCATGGACCAAACACATTAGCTGTCTTTGTTGTTATTGTAGTGGGAGGCCTTGAGGTTCGGATGCCATCTTCTGTCCAGAGGCAGGGGGCCGGGGAAAATCATTCAGTGCTCTGAGCTTCACTTTCCTTTAATCCTAAAATAGGATGCTAGTTTCCCCCCTGCCAACCTCAAAGGAGAACTACAGTGCTCAGGTGAGATGTTGGATGGACAAAGTGTTTTGAAAGCTAAGATTTATTGATATCAAGTCTGGTTCTGCTGGTACTGAGCTCAGCAGCATGCCTGCGCCGGGCTTGGGGAGGGATGGCAGCTGGGTGCTCCCGTGGCCCCACAGCTTGAGCTCGGCTTGCCCTGCCTTTGAGACGTGAACTTATGAAAGTGTTTTGAAAGCTGCAAAGCCCTATGTAAGGATCCTTTTATTGTAAGAGAGAGTGGAGGCGGCAGAGGGAGCCCTGTATATGCCAAACTGATGGGGAGCTTTGTTTCACTCGGGTGCAGGAAATACAAGTGGAGCGACAGACCTGCACTCATGTAGGTTCCTGTAATTGGTCCTTGTCGAATCTTCACAATTGCCTGAAAAGAAGGAACTCAGACAGAAATAACAGAAACCACAGCGATGGGTATTTCTTTAACCCTCTGATTCAAGCAAAAGAACTGGGAGAAACCCTGGAGAAGGTCCTGTGGGAACACTCTTCTGCTTCTCAAAGGGACTTCCTGGTAAATCTTCATAAATGAGGGAGAGATGTTCCTTTGTAGCCTTTGGGTGCTTGTCTCCAATCGCCTTGGGCCATGATTCCCGTGCCGCCCACTCTCCTCCCATGTTTGTATCACAGGAAGTGATTTTCCTCCAGAAACAGAATCTGGATTCTGAAGACTGGAGCAGGAAGCACTTCATTCGGGAAATGCTCCCGGTGCCTCTGGCACTTTGCTCCTTATTTCTTCATTTTGTGTCCTTTGGGCTGAGGATGCCTGTGAGTCACATATTTGGGGGTTGAGGACTGGGAGTTAATTTGTGCGTTTTTGCCTAGTAACCGGAAACTGGCAGATGCAGCCCTGGGGCCTGGGGGAGTGGGAGATGCTTCACTGTGCTGTGGTCCGTTGTCCCTCCTCTGAGGGCTGTCGGGACATGGGCCTTCTCTCCTGAAGGACAGCACGCAGGCAAAGGGAGAAACGAGGAACCTCAGTTTGGGTTTTCTGGGTATTCCATTGGCCTGAGGCATGGGAGCTCATCCTGCCCTCCTTAGGGGCCTGTTAGCTCAAAACCTGTCCGAACACAGGAGGGCCACACCTGGACTTGTATTGGCCTCCTGTGCCTTTGAAAGAACACAAATGCTACTTTTTTTTTTCTTTCCATAGAAATATCCTCCTCGAGAGGCCCTGACCAGGTAGCTCAGTTGGTTAGAGCATTGTCCTGATACACCAAGATTGCGGGTTCAATTCCCGGTCAGGACACACACAAGAATCAACCAAATGAATGCATATATAAGTGGAACAACAAATCGATGTTTCTGTCTCTCTACACTCAAATTAATAAATAAAAATTTTAAAAAGTACACATCCGTGAGAGGGATTTCTCAGTTGAGGAAAAAAAATGTTTTGTTTGCGTTAAAAAGCATACATCTTGTTCTAAAGTCACGCTTTTTGCAAATATGCCAAGTGCCTGTTATGTAGCAGATCGCATTGTAGGTGCTTTATTAGTTTAACCTGTTTTTTAAAAGGCATTGCACCAATTAATCTAATTTAGGCTTAAAAGGAAGTAGAAAAATAAAGCCAATGCCTCATCTGAAGTACATACAAAATAGCCACTCTTGGGTACTGAAAAAATTAACTTTCAGTACCCAAAATTCAAAATTAATCACTGAGAGAAGTTCTGGGTTTGATTTCTGCAATATCATTTCCTCATGTTCTTTTTTTTTTTCCTTAAAGAACATGAAAATGAGTGCTTTGCAGGTCAGTGCAGAAAGCTGAGAATGAAGAGTGACGAGGCGTGATGGCGGCCGTTTCCTTCAGAGCGATGAGAGTCAGCCGCCCCCACCCCCAGGCATGCCGGTTGGTGGTGGTCCCCATTCTGGGGCGAGTGGGGGGCTTGCTTTTTTAAAAAAATTAATTTTAATTAATTAATTAATGTTATTTGAGTGGGAGGCTTTCTCAGAGCAGTTGCTAGCTGCCTGCTGAGCAAAGCGCCTTCTGGTGGAAACAATGTCTACACATAAAGGCAGCAGAAAGCGCCAGAAAATCCAGTCAGTGTCCTGGATAGTAATAGGTCAGGTTGCATTCAGTAATTAACAAGTAAGAAAGAAGCCAAGACTCTGGAGCACTTACTGAGTGTATTGCATGGCTCCAGACAGTAGAATGTTTAGTCTTCCCAAAGACTGATGGGGCAAGTAGTATTATTTTCATCACTTCCATTCGACCAGGGACACCGAGCAGCTTGTGTAAGGTCACAGGGGTGGTGGGTGGCAACCCCAGCATTCAGCTCAGGCCTGGGGGCAGCAGAGCCCAGTGACCACCTGCCACCCACGCCTGCCGGCTTGGAGAACCGACAGCCAGGGCTCTCCCATTTTCTGCGTAGTTGGTGGTGGGCAAGTTGGTCTTGGCTTTCATAGGCCTCGGTTTTCCCTTTGTAAAATTAAGGGGCTGTGGGATTGGTAAGAGAGCCATTCTTATAGCCTGAGATCAACAGACAAGAAAACGGCAGGTAATGGCCTCTAAGATGTGTGGCCCGAAGGACTTAGCACTCAGTAAGTGTGAGCTGCCACCCCCCACCCACTGCCCCCACTGCCATCCCCTCACGTGGGAGGACAAAGGTAAATAGAGCAGGGCCTTCGTCGGGAAGCTTTGCTGAGGCCCAGTTTTGTTGGTTTTGCTTCCTCCCTCCCAGTGAAGAGGCCTGAGTGCTTGTCTCTGGAGGCAGAAGGAGGAGCAAAGGTAGTTGGGAAGGTTTTGCTCAGTCCATTGGGGGGCTTAAGGGAGAGGAACCCCAAGAAACCGCAGCTCTAGAGAAAGAAGAGGGTAGACCCTGAGCGGGCTGCCTTTTGGCATTGAGGAGGGGCCCTTGGAATTACTTCCTGTTCTTTGAGGGAGGGCGGTCAGGGCAGAGGGCACTTGACCCACTGCATCTGAGTTTACTGAGAGCAGCACATCGGTGAATTCAAAACGGGCTCTACCCTGAGGACGGTAGGGCGTATCAGTGGAGGAGAAACTGTATCTGTTCTTTTTTGAGGGTTTCCAGACTTTTCTCAGCTGGACATGGTGACATGGTGAGTCTCATATTACACATATTAGTCATTCCATCTGATCTCATAGTGGTGACAGTCAATTTCTGGGAAAAAAAACCCAAACCAAACCAAAAAAACGTTGAAGAGGAAAGACTGAAGCTGGGAGGGAAAGTTCTAACCCAAGCAAGACCGGTGCTGTACGGTGAAATGTGATTGGCCCGTGTTCACTTGTTCCTTTTCAACACTTCTAGCTTTGTGGACGCTGTGGGCATGAGTTAGCTATCTCCAGAGGCCAAATGTAAAAATGTCCTGTGAACATCAGAAAAATCATGCCCCAAATAATTTCTCTTTGGTTTTTGCAATTCATGTGAGAATTCTCTCTTTCCTTCCCGCCTCCCTTCTCTCCAGCCCCCTCGTGGCCAGTGAAGTAGCCAACTGACCTCCATTCAGGAAGACAAAAAGCACAGAGGCCTGGCCTTGGTGTTCTGTCAAGCTCTATGGAGAGGGCTCCCAAATCTTCCCTGGAGCAGGGAGTGGGGATGTGAAGGAGACAGCAACAAGGAGGGCACTTTCCAGCTCCTGGGGTGTGTAAATAAATAGAAGATGAGCTCCCAGTTTCAAGAGCCAAGAGTGTGTATCTGAAGTCATCGCTGTGAATATTTTTGAGGCTCTCAGGCCTGAGACGCCTCTGTTTCATCTACAGTCTTTGCCCATATTCAACCGTGGCCACGTGGTTCTGGCGCCCCCCCATGGTGCACAGGGAATAACAGCAGACGGGAATTCAAAGGCCTGGGTTTGGGGGTTGTCTGGACTACTGTACTCCCTACTGTGTGAAACTGGTTAATTTACTTAATGCTGCCTGGCACACAATAGGTGCTTAATGAGTATGGACCAAATGAATAAATGAACAATCAAACCACTTGTCTGAGCCTTGGTTTCCTCATCTGGGAAATGGAGACAGAATACTTCCCCAACAGGCTATGATCAGTAGATAAATTGTTTCCTAGAAGAGCTGCTCAAACTTGCTTTTATTTCCCATGAGTCACCTGGGGAGGTGCTCAAATGCACATTCTAACTCCAGAGGTCTGGAGTGGGTGGGTCCAGGTTCTGTGTTTCTGACTAGCCCCCAGGGATAGCTATATGGACCACACTTTGAATAGCTAGGTCTAAGACTCTAACAGGCCTGGAATTATTAACATTATCTTTTCAGCCAATGGGGTCAGGATGAACTGCCAGGACTAACTGTCCCAGTGCCCCAGGACGGAGGGCTTCAGTGTTAGAACTAGGGAAGTCCTGGGCAAACTGGAACAAGTTGGTCACGCCATGAGAACAGTGGCAGAGCAAGGGATGCTTTGCTTTGGTTTGAGCTGCTGTGTGAACCGAAAGCAAAACAAAACAAAAACAAACAGGTGAGGCTATTTGCTAAGGAGAGGAATATATTCCCACCTTAGATCAATGTGTCCTCTCACCTCCTTATTTCACAGAGGCCCAGAGATGTTGGGTGACTTGGCCAACATCACACAGCGCCTCAGGGACAGGGCCATGGCTACGGATCCCGCCTCTGTCGCCCTGCCTAGCTGGGCAGTTTCTCCACCAGTCCACGTCACCTTCTCCGACACGTTCCTCCCTACCTGGCAAACATAGTACGTTTATTTAGACACTGGCTTGTTTGGAGACTGAAATTTGGCATAGCTGATTTTGGTTGTGAGAGCTCACATTTTCCCTCTGTTTTGGTTTGCTTAGCTGCGTTGGAGAGAGAAAAAAAACGCAAATAAAAACATGAGGCTGCTAAAGTGGTTCCAATGCAAAGCTTCCAGAAATGCGGCAATATCAACTTCTATAGATTTATTTGGTAACTCAAGATAGCCGATTAGAAACCCATGAGGTTTACTTCCAGAGATTTACAAACCCCAAATAAATAAACAGCTGGGGTCTGTCTCCTTCCAGGCCGCGTCTCCCGGGGGTGGGGCTGAGGGGCCCGGAGAGGCGCCCTGTGGGGCAGATTGCTGGAGGCTGTTCCTCGGCTCCTTCCTGAAGGTCGTTAGAGACCATGTCTGTTGTCAGGACTGAGGTGCGTGTGGCAGCTGCAGAATGTCACTCAAAAACCTTTGTAGTTTATCTTGCACAAAACAGGTCTTAGAAGAATCTTGTCTTTTATTATTCACACTTGAGAATCCACGTGTAGAGCTCACACTACACACGTGAGGCCACGGCGTTTGGTAGAGCTGGCGTGCCCTTGATCTCCAGATCCTTCTAATTGTGCTGTAGATTTGGGCAGGTTTTTGTTGGGAGGGTGGAGGAGGAGAAGTGGGGGATGGACAGAGAGAAAGCCCGAGAGAGACTGGCTGTGTGCAGCCCCAATCAGTGCTCTGTGAAAATCTGTTACCTGTTCCAGGACCCGGAGAAGAGCAGGGCAGCTCAGCCCTGCTCACAGCTAGGTGAGTGGTGAGTTCACGTGGGGGACGCCCTGCTTTTCCACGAGCGCGGCTGGCCGGCAGCTTTGGCCTCTACCTTAATTTAACTAATCAAGCTACAGGCTGAGCACACCGCAGGTTCATCCAATGTTTTTAGCCACAAAGTGCACGTGTGTGTACGCATATACATGCCCCCAAATACATACACACTGGGATGGATGCCTCACACAGAGGAGCTGGGATAAAGCACAGACACAAGCTGTTTCCCTGGGTCCGTCAACAACCTCTAAGAGTGACAAAAGGACATTTCAACTTCAGGCCTCAGGTTGAGACCCAGAGAAGTGGCTTCCAGAGTCAGGGGACTGCTGGGCTGAGTGGGTGATACCTGATAATGGCAGGAGGGAGCCACACTGCTCCCTGGGGCATTCTGATGGCTGAGCTCGTGCGCACTCTTGTTCTAGAAGCAGAACCCCCTGGGACCTTGCTGGACAGACCCACAAATCTAAGGGCGCTGATTGAAGGACAATGGGGTCCTACTCACAGCCTGACCCAGGGCCCGTCTCACACTTAGCTTCTTCGTTCCTCTTCCTGTTCCCACGTTCTTGTTGGCCCTCTTATGAGTTGTGTGAAACAGAGGCTCCGAGTCCTTCCGATCTCTGGGCACCACACAGACAGCTCCTCAGAGCCCTATGTCACAGGCGACGTTCCCGTCACGGTGACAAAGTCTCAGGGACCCCTCCCTCCTACCTCCCAGGGCGATCACCATGAGGGTGGCCAGAGACGCCGTGTGGAGCAGGTACCTGCCACCCTGCCTTCCTGGACTGTCAGCCCAACTCGGGGGACTGACCACGAGACCCCGCTGTCCCCTTCCAGTCACTCTCCACAGCCACCCAGCTAACCTGCTCTAAGCCTTGGAGTGAAACTCCTGGGTCTAAGACATGCTTATCTCCTGAGAAAGATCCCAAGGCCGGCTGGGACTCAGCCTCAACTCTGCTTCTCGGCTGCCCTGGCTCCATTTTAAAGATTTTATTTATTTACTTTCAGAGAGAGGAGAAGGGAGGGAGAAAGAGCAATGTACGGTTGCCTCTCACATGGCCCTCACTGGGGACCCGGCCCGCAACCCAGGCATGTGCCCTGACTGGAAATCGAACTGGGACCCTCTGGTTCCCAGCCCGTGCTCAATCCACTGAGCTACACCAGCTGGGCCTGAGGCCTCTCTTAATGACACATCTTTTGTTCTTTTTGCTGTGAACAAACCAGGCTACCCACTGCCAGACAGCTCCGCCGCCCTCCCTGCTGCCCTCCCAGGCGTTCCAGGCTTCTCGGAGCCCACCACCAAAGCACCTGGCACTTTTTCACCACCTGCAGGCCTCAGCACAGCACCGCCCCTGTGTCCCATCTCCCTGTTCTTTCCGTTCTGTAATCCACAACTGGCTGGCAGAGCTCCCACTGGGAAGAGGTGTGCTGGGTTCGGGAGCGGGGCCCATGGAGCTGTGCATGGCATTCGGCCACAACAGAAACTGTCCCACTGGCCAATCAGACACATGAAGCTCACAGACGCTTCACCGGTCAGGCAAGAGCAAAAGCCCCCGGCCGGCCGGCCAGGAGTGCTGGGAGCCCAGTCATCTCAGTGCCTGGCTGCGCTTCGCTCAGGAAGACGGCTCTGTCACAGACCTCTCCGTCCCTCAGAAGTTCAAAAAGAACCCTATTCTCTCTGGGGCGCTCTCCTTTTTCTTTCTCAAATTCTGACCCTCCCTGGTTTATGGCGTCCAGCATGTTTCCAATCTGATTGTCATCAGTGCCTCACCATGGATAAAGCATGGGGCATCGAGAAGACTCCCCGTCAAGGGTTTGGCTGTGTCTGGTTATTTGTGCACTCCCGAACCCTGCCCCCCGCCACCCTGCAGGAGGCTGGGCGCTTTAACTTCTTCCTTCGCTGCGTCTCCAATGACAGGCAGAAAAAAAGGGGCGGGGGGGGGAACTAAGTGAAGACTGTGGTTTACCGTTTATTTACTGCTGATATTTTTACTTTGGCGGAGGGTGAGCTGTCGATTTTCACTTTAACTGCTCTGTAGAAGCAGGCCCGACTCATCTCTGGGACAGAATTCCCTTAAAACCAGCGTAAGTTTGGGAGCCTAAGAGCTCTGCCCGCAAAACTTCCAGCACAGCTGGGGAGATGGAAGCAATTTTCCAGGTCAAGATTTTATGTAGAAAGTCCCCCCTTCCCGTGTAAGCATCCTCTGTCCCAGCCGTTCTAGTGGCTTTGCTTCTCAACACACTCCCACTGAAGTTCTCCGCGGGATACGTCCCCACAAACCACCCCGTTTCTGATGGCGATGGAAATCCAGCTTGGAGGAGGCAAAACAGTAATTAGGAAAGTTCTGCCTTGGGTGGTCCTTACTGGCACCAACAGAGGAAAAGACCAGTGAATACAATGGACACCAAATGTGCCCCTGGATTAAAGAGCCCCTGATGGCTTGCCCGGCCGAGGCTGGGCCACAGCTGGGGTAAACGGGCTGCACCCACATCCAGGGCAAAAGTACTGGTTCTTAGCAGAAAGGGCAGGTTGAGGGAGCAAAGCCTAAAGATGCAAATTCCCCCACAAGTTCTTTCCTTTCCTTTGGTTTGCCTCCATTCAATGGCTTGACGAAGGGTGGAGAGCAGCCGGACCTGGATCTAACAGACGGACAGAACTCCTTCTCCAGACTTCCAGAGTCACAGAAGCAGGGGCCGAACGTGCCGAATCCATAGCCACAAGGACCAGCTCTTGAGTCTATGGACCCTGGAATGCGGCGGCGGCCCCAACCGAGAGCTCAGTTCTCTTGTGTCATATGGAGGGGTGTTAGGTGACCCGGAGCAGGGCCTCTGCTCATCTCCAGGGGGGAGAGGGCAGCTACTGAGTAGACCATTGAGAGCTCTGGAAGGGGAGATCCCTTGCATCAAAAGAAGACAGAATTAGGTTATCGTTCCCTAAACAACTCAGTGTGGTTGCTTTTCTGCCCTTGCTTCTGCATTGGAGTGGGATGGCCAAACCGGAGCTCTGGCCTGCACACCACGGCCCATCTTCTCCACCAGGGTGTGTTCAGAGGAAGCCAAGAAAAATCACTTCTCCGCTTTGTTTCCATTTGTCTCTTTTGAGGTCCCCGAGTCTTCCGTCCTACCCTTCCGAGGGGCGACTTGGTGCTCTCAGAACTGCTCCGCCTCCACAAAACCCTCCTTCTCATGGCCCGAGGGCTCGACCTCCGTGTAGGTGGAGTGGTTGGGGTGGTTGCGGAATCTCATGGCCGGCCAGTGGTGAGATCTCCGCTGTGGGGGCACAGACCAGACTCAACAGGCGTGGCCTCACCCACTGGGACCTCCCCCCAGGGACAGCACTGAGACTCTCTTTACAAGGGCACTGGGGGCCTACTGAGAGCTGGGTGACGTTCAGGGCCCCTCCCTCGGGAGGACTCCCTGCTGTGATCCCCCTGATGCTGGGAAACCTGCTGGGGTAGGAGGGCTGCAGGACCCAAGGTGGGAGCTTTAGCAACACAGAGTGGAGCCCTGAGACGGTGGGAAGTGAGGAAGTAGGCGAGAGAAGGAACAATCTGGGAGGCTCTGGGAATGCCAAGATCACAGGTCCTCTATTGGAGTCAGCGGGGGAGCTTCTGAGAATGCAGATTCTTGGGCCTGCCTCAGAACCCTGACAGCATCCCTATCAGCATACCAGATAGGCCAAGGTGGAACAATGACCGGTTAAGATTCACAAGAAACAGGGGGAGTCTAAACAAGGAGGAGGAACCACCTGGGCCTCCGGGTAATGAGGTCACTGGGCTCCTGCGCCCTGTAAAGGAGACTGTGGTCACAGAGGTGCCACCACTGTGCCATAAGGAGAGCCAGTGAGGAGCCAAGAGTGGGGCTGGGACAGGAGCTGCTGAGCTCAGAGGCCCACAGTGAAGGGGACTGGGCCTTACTGTCATGCTGGCTCTTCCAAATTCCGAGACGTGCGAAACTGTGGCATCCTCAGTGAAAGCTCCCCGAGAAAGCAACTCATTACCATTACGGTTTGTCGATTCTACTCTAGAAACCCCACACAGCAAAGAGGCAGAGCGACCTCTCAGTTCCATTATGGCTTTGAATAAATGCCGGGGCTGGAGTTTGGCCATGAGAGACTATAGGTCATGAGAGATTGCTGCACAGCCACTAAACAGGCATGCGCGGCACTCTTAGCTTTCTTCCTTTGCCCTGGGGCCTCATTTCACAAGTAGGGGTGCAAAGCAGACAGAACAGGAGGGCTGGAGGACCTCTGAGGTGCAGAGCCCCAGGGGTTGGGGACCAAGAGGGCACTAGCCAGTGTGAGATCGTCCGGGTGGAGTCAATGACGGCTCCTCGGGGGGGAACAGGAGTCGGGGTGTGGCTGGTGAGGGATGAGATGGGGAGGAGCAGGTCCTGAGTGGCCAGGGGAACACTAGCGCAGAAGCAGAGGGTGGAGCTGACCTCGATGAAGAAGAGCGCAGCATTGGAAGTGGGGTGGCCACTGATGTAAATCCCCACCAGGATGATGGCCGCCACGAGGAGGACCGCCAGCACGATGCCCACAATGGTGCCCAGGTGTACCGGGGGACCCTTCGTCTTGGGGGACAGGTTGTTCTGAAGGCCTGTGGAGACAGCGTTAGGGCAGGGCAGCTGCAGGGGAGCAGGGAAGGCAGGGCCCTGGAGTCCTGGGCTCTGACAAAGTCCCAGAGATGAAAGCTGACAGAACCTTCGGTCTACTTATCAAATGCATGGCAAGGGGTTGGGGGGCTGGAGTGGGTGGGATCGTGAGCACGGCAATAATATTCTTGGCGTGGTTCAGGTGGCTTTTCAAAAGTCACTTAAAGTTGCCCTGGCTGGGTGGCTCGGTGGCTTAGAACATCAGCCCATACTCCGGGGTTGTGGGTTCACTCCTGGCTCGAGCATGAGTGGACCAGTGAATGCGTAGGGGGGCGGGACAGCAAAGCGGTGTTTCTCTCTCTCTCTCAAATCAGTTTTTTGAAAAATCACTTAAAGTTTCCCAAATGTCAATCGAATGAGGATTATAAAAGTTCTCTCCAATACCTGTGCTAATACGTACTTTTAAGGAATTCACAAAGGCTGTGTGGTGAAGAGCTTGGGAGGTGGCATCTGGCCACCTGGGTTCAAATCTAGACTCTGCCACTTACGAGTTGTGTGACCTTGGGCAAATGATTTAACCTCTCTGCATCTCAGTTATCACTTACATAGAACACGGATAATAGTAACTACCCGCTGGGGTTATTGTGAAGGTTAAAATGAGATAATTTTTGTCAAGTCCTGAGGACCACAGCTGATACCTTGGACAACCTCAGTAAGTGTCATGTATAATGATGGCAAAGTGACTGCACTTTTACCTGTCGCTGTCCGTAACACCAGACTGTGACCTCCTGAAGGGCAGACAGTGTCTAATTCATCTCTACGTCCTCAGTGCTCAGAAAACAGAATGACTAGCCCATGGGCAGAGCTCGATAGAAGAAAGGAGCTCGGCCCTCTGCAGGCTGATAAGCCAGCAGGCACCCTCTGAGAGTACCCCAGCACTTGAAATACATCCCAAGGAGAAAACGGAGTATTTCCATAGACTGCTAAGCCGGAAGCTCCTGCAGTCCGCCCTTCCTGTGTGGCTGAGGTAATGGAAACCCAGCGAGGTGAAGTGATTTGCCCAAGGACACGGTCAGTGCCAGCCTCTAAGAAGTCTAACTTCCTGATACCACCTGGGCTGGCTTTGTGTCTCTTCTCCCTACCCTGATGGGATGTGGAGATAATCAAATAGAGACAGAGGAGTGTGTAAACAACAGGAACATCGAATCTTACTTAGGTGGCTAATGGGTGGGATGGGAATCAACAGGGGGTGGGGATTTTTAAAAGGGTGTTTCTTGCATGTGCATCTAAAATCATTGCCCTCCCCGGCCCCTCTTCTCTGCAAGCAGAGGAAACCCAGGAGAGAAATGACCCTGGGGCACTGCAGCATACAGGGTCTGTGCCTCTACCTGCCAGCAGGTGGGAGAATTGAGGTGACATGCCCCGAAGCTGGCCTCCCCTGACCTGGCAATCAGCCAGCCAGCAGCCTGCAGTGACCCTGCAGATCTGATGGTCAGGGCTTGGGCTAATGAACACATGGTACAGAGAAGGGACAGCTGCACCCTCCCCACCCTGTGCCCACACTCCCTGACACACACACACCATCACACCTGCTGCCCATAGAAGAGTAGTAGCTCCATCTCTGTGCTGCATTCGCAGCCTCTGCTCTCCTGCTGGAACCCCAGACCTCCCAGGCCCTAGGGCAGGAAGCACCCACCTCCCCTTTGCTGTGTTTACAGCGGGTGCCTGAGCTAGCTCTGGGCAAAAGGCAGGAGAGGTGGGGCCCCCTCACCTCATCAGAGAGATTGGCCTCCCAGGCAATGCTGGGGCAGGAGATCCCGCTTTCTGGCACCCAATAAAAATTGTGGCGGACTTTTGTGTACTCTCTGCCAACCCAGGTGGGAACTCAAAGGAAAGTTGACGGGAGGGAAGCTGCCCCCACCCCTCGTTGTGAGGCCCGTGGGGGCAACAGGCTGATGGCCACGGGCCTGGCCCCAGCATGCCTGCCCCCGTGCAGCTCTGTCTCCTCCTCCCTCTCCCGGTTTAGGGTGGTGGATATTCAGGAGCAGAGGTCGGGAGAAGAACCACAGGAGGTTTCTGGCTGAGATGCGAATGTCTAAATATAGACACATGTTCTGTCACTCTAGGGGGCCTGTGCCTGGAAGCCCCTGCCTTCCCACCCAGCAGGAGGGCTAGGATGCTCTGGCTGCCATTGTTGCCCCCTCCCCTACTCAGAATGAAGGCAAAGAGGCCAGGCGATGCCGCACCCTCTTCTGAGGTGTGTCCAGGAGGCAGTGGGTGTGACGAAGAGGGGCAGGCAGCTCTGTACTCACCGTCTCCTCCCGCATAGGGATTCAACTTGGTGTCGTCTTGGAAAAGAAAGGAAAGAAGGCGGAAAATTAGTGGAATCATATGGCCTTTGTCACTGTAGGTCTGGATGAGACTGTAGGGAGGTTCAGTCCACACTTTCATGTCGGAGGCAAGGAAACTGAAGCACAGAGAGGGAGGTGCCTTGCCCACAGGTCACACAGCAGTGTAATGGTAGAAGGCCATGAACCAGCCAACTTTTCCTAGCCTTTCATTCATTTGCTCAACAAACATGCTCAACTTTGAATTGCGCACTGGGAGTGGGCACGGAGGACGGACATGGTCTTTGCCAGCAGGGAGTTAACAGGTGGGTTGGATGGAGGGACAATTAAAATCCAGTCTAATGAAGCTCTGACTGGGGCCTCACCAGACGAAGGGAGACGAGAAGGAGGGGTGCGTTATGGGGCTGGGAAAAGGGGTCTAGGCAGAGGCAAGAGCATGGGCAAGGTCCAGAGCCAGCAAGGGCTTGGCCAATTGAGAAATTAAAAGCAGTTCAGTGGAGCTGGAGGTGGAGAGGATGGGAGCAGGGGGTGTCGAGAGTGAGGCTGGGGGTGGGGACTCGGCTGTCTGGAAGCCAAGTTGAGGACCTTTCACATTCCCCTGAGGGGCAACGAGAAGCTGGGGAAGGATATGAGGGGTGGGGGGTGAATAGGTCACAAGGTCAGGTTTGCCTGGAAAGCTCCCCTAGGGTACAATGCGGAGGACAGGTTTCCACCTCCAGGTGTGTGTTCTGCGGCTTCCTAAGTTCCAGGGGTTGACCCTTCCTGTGTTCTTCCTCGCTGTCACATGGGGAAAGGAAGGCAAGAGTTCCGTGTGGGCAGAATGCTCTAGAAGACTGCAGGTGACTGCTTTAAACAGCGGAACTCTGAACAAATGGAATGAGTCACAACGCAGGGCTGCCGACACGCATCCTGTTCCCCTTCCCCCTCGAGCACCTCCACCGTCCATGTCATTTCAAAGGCTTTGCTGGCTCCCCTCTGTTCACAGGTGTTCAAGGCCCTTTGCAATCTGGTCCCAATCTTCTTTCCTTATGTCACTCGCCACAACTCAAGCCTGCTGCGGTGGTTGTACCTGGCTGCCCAAGGGTCTCCGGCACCCTCAGCTTGCGTGTCTCTGAGCTGCTGCGTGTTCTGTTCTTCCCGCAGGGCATGCCCTTCCTCCCCTTCACTCTCCTGCTTTCTCAGGTCCCAGCCCCGAACTGCCCTGTGCACGAGGGGTGAGCGCTGGGATTAGGGTGAGGCAAGTGAAGCAGGGTCTGATCCTGTCTTTACTTACAATTTTGATATTTGGGAATTTTTGGCATCAATTTGGGTTTTTACAAATATTGCATGAAAGTATTATTTATCCTGATTATTGCTTTTTCGGGGAGGGGTTCCTCCTGACTTTTTAAAAAAATATTTATTTACTTTTAGAAAGAGGGGAGGGGAGGGAGAAAGAGTAGGAGAGAAACATCAATGTATGAGAGACACATCGATTGGTTGCCTCTTGCACATCCCACCCGAGGACCCCACCCACAACCTAGGCATGGGTCCTGACTGGGAGTTGAACCAGCGACCTTTTGGTTACAGGCTGGCGCTCAATCCACTGAGCCACACCAGCCAGGGCTCCTGAAGTTTTTTACCTGCATTGAGTGCCTCACTTGCCTCATCCTAGTCCTGGCCCTCTCGCTTCCCAGAAGACATATGGGTGCGGCCTCCTCGGTGTCCCATTGCATCTGGTCCCTATTTCTGCTGCATCTCAGGTCCCATAGTTCCCTAGACTGTGGGCTTCTCAACACCCAGGCGAGTCACACCCCAGGCCTGCACACAACCCCCTGCACTGCTGTTCATTTCCAGTAAGTCTGGAAGTATCAAAACATCACATTGGATAGTGGAAAGATAAACCATGAGAATATTTTTAAATGGTTCCCTAGAAGGGAAAGAGGAGAGAAAACTAAAATCTGAACTTTTTTGAATATACCTGCCTCTGTAGATTTGACTTTGGATCTATGTAAATCATCATTTAACTATTACATAATTATAAAATCAAATTTAAAAGCACTCTTAAAAACTGAAAGCAAAACAAGACAGCAAGTTATAGACATAATAGAAAGCTATGTTTTCTTCAGGAATTTCAAAGGTATTTAAACACACCCCTGACTCTATTTTGTTACTGCAAGTTGAAAATAACGAATTGGTTCATCAAAACTGACCAGAGTAACCCTAAACATCACTGGGAAAATTAACTTAATTTGAATCAGCTTGTGTCAAATCTGGAGCATTGAACATCCATTGTAGCCCAGCCCACATCTACCCCCGGCAGGCGGAAGGACACGGTGCCACCTACAGCCAGTACCTCCCTCAAAGGTGACCTCACTGAGCCCACGACAGCCTTTTCTCCCACTCACCCGGGGCTGGTTCCCAGCTCCCGTCTTGTTGGGGTCCGTGGAGTACAAATCAGTTCCCTAATTAATGAGTAGTGGTAGAGTCCCACGGAAACTCACATAAAGAAATGCGTGCAATGTTTATTGAACGGTTGATCGTTTTTCTGCAGTCAGTTCTCACCTCTTGCTGCTATCAAAGAGTTCTGTTCAGCAGCTCACCAGGTGAGCCCTTCCACTACAGCTTTTCCAGGTGAGGGGCTCTCTCTCCTTGTAGTGAAACGCATGGGCTTTGTGGCAGCTGCTTGCCACTCCGAGGTCATGCTGGTTCACCTGAGTGGGTGGCCTTCGATTGCAAGTGAACAGCTCTTAAAACCCAGCCCCACACCTGCCAGCAGCCTGAGCCCGCTAACTTCCGTGCTGCCTGACTCCGGCCCGCACGGACGGTCCCTCTGGCTGGAGTGCCGTGTCCCCTTCCTTCACAGCATCCTCCTGTCCCCTGAGAAAGACGGTCCCTCACCTGCCCCCACAAGCCTCCACATGCGGGTTGTAATCACACAGGCAGGAGGGCGACTGAAACCTGTCCTGCCAAGACGTCCTGAGAATTGGTTGTGCAGAAAGTCGTCATCAAAATGTTTTCTCCTATAGATGCAACTTGGTGCCCTTTGCTGCCTCATCCAGGACTGGGATGACAGAAAGCCACAGCTTCTTCTAGGGACTGTCACACAGCACACAGAAGCGAGATGCATTCCTGGCTGGCAAGAGATACACACACGAACCGGCCAACAGAATGCGGTGCCTCTGGGTGGGGACAGCCCACCCTGGCAGGAGCTGAGTAATTCAAGTCAGATTGGAAGCCGGTCCCCAGATGTCCTGAGCCGGGCTCTCCACACCCACCGCAGCCAGCTTCTGGCCTCCAACGCTCTGCGGCTTACCCGAAGGCCTGGTGAACCCCTAAGCGCCGAGCTCTGAGGGCGTTCTCAGTGAACACATAGGGTTAACTTGGGGGTGACTGGCCAGAGGGTTTTCCTTT
Source organism: Micronycteris hirsuta (assembly GCA_004026765.1). Lineage (NCBI taxonomy): Eukaryota > Metazoa > Chordata > Mammalia > Chiroptera > Phyllostomidae > Micronycteris > Micronycteris hirsuta. The sequence goes on from PVJI01000836.1 coordinate 40,904, forward strand.
TAACTGGAATTTCCTTTAATTGGAAGGTCACCTGGACTTGATTATTAACTCCCTGAGGGCAAGGTCTCCTCCTGCTCCTTTTCCATGTAATTTATTTAGTGCCCCGCTGCACCAGCGTGAGCTCTGCTCTCACTCCCCAGGGCCTTAACCCCCTCCTTGCTATTCCTGAGCAGCTTTGGACTAATGGGAACCATCTGACTCTGCCTTGCTTGTTCGGCCTTCACAATTTTTCCCTCTTCCCTGAGCCCACGAAGACTTTTTCTGTTTCTTGCAGCCCTGAGAAAAGCAGCGGGATCGAGGGGCAACATGGCTGCTTTTGGAGCCAGATGAGACCTGACTCCATCTCTTCCAGACTGTGTGACCTTGGGCAAGTCATCAACCTCTCTGAGCCTTAGTGGCTCCTCTACAAAACGGGGATAAAAGAGCACAGGACCGTCAGGAAGACAAAGTGAGCATTAACGCGTGCACAACTTTAGCCCTACCTGGCCCGCAGTCAGGACCCCCAGGTGTTAGCTCCTTCACCAGCTCACTTTCCTCTGACTACCCCTGGTCTGCTGCCCCTGTCCTCCAGTTCTCCAGGCTGCGTTAGGAAGGTGAGGGCCCCACCACTTACCTCCCTCGTGTGACCCTGAGTAACCTTTGTTGCCCTCTGAGCCCGTTTTTGTATCTACAATATGGGACTGCAGCTGAATAGTCTTAAAATGGTAACTTCTTTCTCTGCTCCTTTCCTCCTTTCCATTTGCCCCTTTCAAGCAGGCGTCTGGCTCAGGGGAGGTGGTACGAGCCCACAAGTCTCTCTGTCTTAGCTTAAAGGCAAGGCGCTGAAACCTAGATTGGATGCATTAAAAAGATAAGAGAGGAATTTCTTACACACAGCCAGCGTCCCAGAAGGGCCCGCACAGGCTTCTGGAGACAGGACGTGGTGCCTTCAGCTGGACGGACCTCTGGCAAGACCCAGCCCTCCGCCCGCCCCAGCCTCAGGATGGCAGAGAAGCCTCTGGGGACAGCCAGGCCTGGAGAGGCAGGGACAGGTCAGCGGCAACCAAGATGCACACAGCTGCCCTACTCTGACCCCTGCGCACGAGGTCGCAGGGGCAGGGAGCTCTGCCCCAGAAGTTCTGAGGGGGGGTCTCTGCCCTCCAGCTGGATGAGGGTGGAGATAGTAGTTATAGAAAAACAAGGCAATCTTTCTGCCACATCTGAGTGTGTAGACTGAGTCTGTTCCTTCTGCAGGGCTGATAAGACCTCCCAGGTTCTGTGAGGATTGCCAGGAAGATGAACTGAGACATTGTATGCAATGCCTGGCCCTGGGCTGGACATTCATGTCCCCCCGACCCTAGTGAACCTCACCCCACAGTCCTCACGTGGGCCGGTGCGGGAGTTACAGCCCGGGCGCGAGTCCACTCGTTCTAAACCCGGGTCTGCTTCTCACCGGCAAGTGAACCTCCGGTCCCTCATCTGGGACACAGCAGGGCAATTCTTATTCCCTGAGGCGACCCCTGTCAGAGGTGGTAACGCTCCAGGGCCACAGCCCTTCCCCACGGCTTCTCTCCCGTCCACCCCGACCGCTACCTTCTGTGGTGAGGCTGTCCAAGAAGAGGGAGGAGGAGGTGGTGCTGAGGTCTCCACTGGAGGGGCTGAAGGTGCTATCGGGGGAGGATGCGTAGTGGTCCTCGTCCTGGAAGTCCTCACACGTCCTGCCCTCCGCCTGTAAGAGAGACCCAGGCTGCCCTGGACGGAGGCCCCGCTGCTGGGCACGCCGCACAGACGAGGGTAGCGGGGGCACTTACATCCCTCGGCGGCCAGAAAATTTAAGATTCGGTGCATGGTCCAGGCAGGGTGACCTAACCAAAGCTGTGCCTCGAATACCTTTAGGCCTAACACTTTATCCTGGAAGCATCTTATCTTACAGGGCAATTTATCTGTCTACTGCTTTGCACCCTTCCTCAAGGAAGGAGCTAAGATGCCAATTTTAAATAAACAGAGCACATCTGTACATTCGCCAACAGCCGTCAGAAGTGGGCTGCTGGATAAGATTCTTTTAAGACCAGAAAAAAACAGCTCACCCAGCCTTACTAGCAAAACAGACAGGGAGGGGTGCCCGGGAGGGGGGCCTGGGGGTCTACATTTAAACGCTGGTGTCCAGCACCTTCGCCATCTCACCAACTGTGAGATGCAGGCCAAGTCACTCACCCTCTCTGATCTGGGGGCGGGGCACTGGCCCCCAGCCCCTGGGGCCTTGTCAGGGTTAAATCAGAGCAGGTGCAGGGCAGCAAGCCATTAAGTGGCTAGAGCTGCAGGAAGAGAGGGAGAGGAAGGGGAGGAGAAAGGACACGGCACGTGGGTGACACGCGTGTTAATGTGAGGTGTGACAACAGGACACTCCTGCCCAGGGTCAAAGTGCGGGACAGTCTGGGAAATGCCAGTAGCCAGAAGGAACCTGTGCGGGATTCTGAGTGGGAGGAGCCTAGGACCGCACTGCTTACTTCTGGAATGACTGCCACCCTCAGAAGCCTGAAGGCGGGAGTTGCAACCACTGCACAAACGTCACCAGGGACACAGCCTCCCAGAGGATCCCAGTCCCAGGTGGAGGGGACGATTTCACCAAGAGCCAAAGGCACCTTGAGGAGAGCTACCGGACAAGGGGCCCGGCTGTTTCCCGCGAGCTGGTGCACAAGCCTCTCACCTCCTGGGCACAGCCATAGACGAGCCACTCCTGGCGGTGGCGGTCAAAGCCACTGGAGCATCTGCAGGGGAACCAAGGTCAGAGGTGTTGGCGGGGGGAGTGATGCAGAAGCCCTCCCCTTCATCCCCCCCTGCAGCAACGGCTCTCCCGTGATGCTGAGGAGGGGACTAGCCTCCCAGGGCTCAGGCGGCCAAGCCCCCCAAGGCCATTGGGCAGGTGCCCTCAGCACCAGGAAGCTATGGAATTGGAGTCATACCCTCCCGCCCCGTCTAGTCCTTTTCCAGAAGGAGAGGAAGGCGTTCATGAAACCCCTACCTTCCTTCTGTCCCAGCTCCCGAGGACCAAGGCCTCAGCTGCCCAGATGGGTGTGTAGGGGGCTAGGTAGACTGCATGACCTCTAACGACCTTTCAGGCCCCCTTGACTTGGGGCTGCTCTGAAACTGCTAAAGATCCAGGGAATTCACACACATGTTCTCATCTAGGGAAGACTTGTTCATTCACCGAGACCCCTTTTTTTGGTGGAAGGGCCTGAACTTGGCGAGGGCAGGCTGGGGGAAAGTGGGCATCAGCAGGTGTGGCCAGCACCCCTGAACGATCAGTAGAGGGCAGAAGTGAGGGTCCTGCCACAGGCTGGGGGAGAGAAAAAATGGGCTGACCAGGGCTTCCCTAGACATGGTACAGCTCAGCTGGGCTGGAAGACGCCAAGTGCTTCCCTAGGGAAGGGTGGGGGCATGAGGAGGAATCAGCAGAGGTCCTCCCTGGCATCATGCTCAAATTTCCAATCTTCACTCTTCGGAAGTGCCAAAGGAATCCATCAAGCCCTACGCCAGTGCAGGGACATCCGCAGGGGAAAAATAATATCATGCACCACCAGTACTGAGAGAATTCATGGCTAGTTAACTGTAGTTCACTCTCTGCACCAGCAAGCGCCTGCCCATCTGCCCCAGGGCCGAGGCTTTCCGGCACTGGCAGCCTTTCCCTCCGGAGATGTTTCCAAGCTGCTCCTCCTGCAGCAGAGCCATGCACACTGCTCTCTTTCAGGTCCTCTATGCCCCTTACAGTGGGGGATGGAGGAGTAGGGGCCCTATTGGGGGGTGGGAATTGAAGTTTCTCTTAGGCCACAATGATTCTTTCAAGGACTGAGGTTTCAATACAGGTCTAAGAGCATCACATTCCAAGCGCTGAGCCAACAAATCCAGATTCGAAGGAGAAAGGCATGAGAAGTGCCATTTGCTGAGTGCCCCCTGAGTGCCAGGTGCTGCCCCAGCCACAAGCCATGCCTGCACCATCTCACGGGACCCTTGCGATGGCGCAGCAAGGCAAGGGTTAGGCCCCTCATATCCTGAGCCAAATCCTGGAGTTAAGGTCACCCTTAGACTCTGGAGTGGGGGGCAATGTGGGACGACAGGAAAACGCCTGCCATGGGAAGTGAAATTGCCTAAATCAGACTCCCAGGGTAGGGAGGGGAGCCCTGCGAGGCTGCAGAGGGCACCGCAGGTAGAGGGGGAGGGTTAGCCAAGAGCCCGTGTGGTGACTGCCACAGCTGTTGGTGGGAGAAGGCATGGTGGCCGCCCTGGTACACCAGCCCTGCCCTCTGACGTTTTCACCTGGATTCAGCTCTTGGTTGGAGATGAGGCTCCAGAGAGTTGGCAGGGAGGGTCCCACCCTGGGGTGAGCCTGGGCCCAGGGGCATCTGAGGACTGGAGGTTTCCAGAACCACGTCAGCCTTGCACACTCTGACGAAATTTCTCTGTCCTGTACTGACATTGCCACCGCAAGGGCAGGGTCCATGCCTGAGGCCCTGACCCCCCAACCTGGCCAACCCACAGTGAACTGGCTCGGTCTCTGGGGTTGGGTACATGCATTAAACGGGCCGCGTCACCGCGAGGCTGTGCTTCCATCTGACTCACTGTACAGTGCGCACGGCTCAGCTGTCGTTGGGTGCTGAGTCATGTGGTGACTGCCAGCCCCAGGGCTCATCTGAGGTCATCTGGATTATCTCCCCACGCCTAGATGGTGGCTCTCAAACCAAAAGAACCAACCTGGGGGCGACCTTGTGCATGTTCTCTCGGGGGCTCTGTCCTTTTCATGTGAAGGGCTCTGAGCCCTTTGCAAACATGCCGTTTGGTATCTGAGGAGTTAAACTAACAGCGTGTTCCTCACCCACCCTTCTCTGAAGCACATAACCCCAGCCCATTTCACCGGGAAAGCAAACTGAGTGAATCAAGAGCTGTGGGAGGAACAGCTGCAAGGCCTAACGAGGCCCCCTCTGCCCTCCCAGCCTGGAGCTGTGTCCCGGGTGGTAGGCAGGCCGCCTGTAAAGGCAACAGCTTCCATTTCAACACTGGGATATTGGAAAGGGGCAAAGGAAACACTGACAGATGTGTGGACAGCTGCACGGAACTCAGGGACTCCGTAATTTCCATTTCTTAAGTCTGCCTTAACGGCTCCCGGAGACCACGGAGCATCCCACTCTCATGAGAGACCTGGTCCCCAAAGAAATTATTATTTTCTTCCTTCTGCCATTTACTCATCTTGGACAGGAGAACGGGGCCCAGCTTCTGAGTCTGACCTGTGAGGAAATGATTTCAGAACAAGGAGTTGAAGATGAGCTGGATTTAAGAACTTTATCCCTGGACCTGCATCTCATCCAGAATTTTCTCTGCTTCTAAAACCAAGTAAACACGGCTTTGTTTGCCCCAACTTTCCACAGATGCCTGACCTTTCCATGCCCCTGGGCTTCAGGAAACCCTGTTGCAGCCTGAGAATGATCTGGAGGTGGTGTTTTGGGGTCACGGGGTTCATACCCAACAGCAGTGGGTCTCTGGGTCACCCCCAGTCTCTGAGCTGGCAGATGTCACGCTTGTGTGCAGATGAGGCACCGTGTTGAAATGCAGGATTCTGGGCTTCTCTCCCAGAGATTCTGATGCAGGGGCCTGGGCACGTCCCAGGAATCTGTGAGCCTTAGCTGATTCTGGAAGGCTTGCAAACTACGGACCTCTCTGAGAAACCCTGCCCTGAGGCGAACTAACTCTTTCCAGGTGTGAGGAGGGAGCTGCAGTAGCTGGAATCTCCAGGAGCCTAATGTCATAGGGACCCTGCCACGCAGTCACCTTGATTGGCCACAAGCCTCAGGGAGTAGCTCACTCCTGTGACCTTCTTGTCCTAAGGGTCGGAGCAGACCCTTGGCCAGAGATGCCCTCATCTGGGCAATGAGGCCTGAGGCAAGGAGCGGGCCATGCTCCCCTCTGCCCCTCCTCCACAGTCTGCCCGCAGGAACCAGAGGGTCAGTCTGGGCACAAACCTCTGGAGGACATGGCACCAGCTGCAGTTGAAGGTCAGGGCCGAGGACACGCAGGCGTCACAGCTCCGATGCTGCAGGCAGGCTGCAAGAGAGAAGGCAGTGGCCCCTTAGCACCAGGCTCTCCACAGGCCTCCCAAAGGTGCAACTTCCCTGAATGCTGAGTCCTTACTGAACTACGCAGTCTCTGACTAGCGGGGACCCCAGAGGTCACTGATCCCCCCTCACTTGAGTCGGCCCTGATTCCTCCATCCCCCTTCCTCCTCCCCCACCCGCTTCCTGCCTTCTTTCTGTCTCCTGGGGGGTCAGACCCTGAGCTGGTGCTGGGGATTGAACAGTAAGGCCTGGTCCCTGCCCTCTTGGGCCTTGCAGTCATATGGGGAGACAGTCACTAAACAGATAATCAAGCAAAGACAACCACATGATTATTATTTTGATGAGGTTTATGAAGGAGAATTACAGGGTACTATAAGCATGTATGAAGGGATGCCACCTAGTCTGGGAAGTCATACTCCGGGCTGTTGCCTACAATTACAGGGTTGAAAGGGATATTTTTTTTAATAAAAATAAATAGATTTTATTTATTTATTTTTAGAGAGAGGGGACGGGAGAGAGAGAGGGAGAGAAACATCAATGTGTGGTTGCCTCTCACGTGGCCCCCACTGGGGACCTGGCCCTGCAACCCAGGCATGTGCCCTAATTGAACCAGTGACCCTTTGATTTGCAGGCTGGCATTCAATCCACTGAGCCATACCAGCCAGGGATGAAAGGGATTTTTTTTAAAAATTGAGATATATTTAACAGATATTGAGTAAATTCAAGGTGTCCAACATACTGATTTGCTACACTGACATTGTATATGATTGCTGTTGCAGCTAACACCTTTATTATGTCACAGAATTATCATATTTTCATGTGGTGGGAACAATTAAAATCTAGTCTCTTAGCAAGTTTAATGTTTATAATACAGTTTGGTGTCTATAACCACTGAAATGACTTTTTAAGATGTCCTGGTTTGACCCCAGGCAGAGCCGGCCGGGAGCACTCGGGCCGTGTGAAGGGACGCTCTCAGGGTCCTGCCCCTGGCCTCGGTCCACCTCCTCACTGGCCTCCTCCCAGGGAAGTCTGAGTGTCCCGCTGTGACGGCAAACCAGATGCATACTTCCATTCCTTCTTCATCCTCTCCTCTTGGATGCGGGCCACCCCAGGGGCTGTGCGGGCATCTCTGTGTTCCCAGGCTTACATCTTACTTGGGAAGTTACTTAACCTCTTGGTGCCTCAGCACCTCACATTTACACAGGAGGGGTCACAACGCCAGCTGCCTGGCAGATCTGCGGAGAGGGTGACAGGAGGTAATACCTAGCGAGGGTCTAGCCCAGTGCCGGCCACGTGGTGAGCCCGGTGAGTGCTCCTTGCTGCTACTGACTGTGGCCTTATTCACTCCTCTCAACATTCCTATCGGGTATTCAGTCCCTCATCCGCCCATCCATTCATTCTTTCAATAAATATCTGCTGCGTGCCTGACACAGGCCAGGCACTGTCTCGGGTGCTGGAGCCACACTGGTGAGCGAGAAAAGACAGAAGCGCTGCCCGCACAGAGCCTGCTGCGCCCCGGAGGAGACACTCCGACACTGGGTTCCTGGTGGTGAGAAGGGCTGTGAAAAAAATAGACCAGAACAGGGAGGCCGTGTGACCTGGGGGATGGGTTCTACTCAGGGAGGTTGGGGAAGGCCTCTGAGGAGAGGAGGCCGGGGAGGGGGGGTGGGCGGCGGATGGGAGAAGGGAGGAAGCGAGCCGGCAGAACTCCTAGGGGAGAAGTCCAGGCGGAAGGGCGCCTGCGCGGAGGCCTGGGAGGAACGTGCCCCAGGCGTGTTCTCAACAGCAGCCAGAACACAACACGAACAGCCTGGGCTGAGTGGACGGGCGGGATCCCCTGGGCAGGGCAGAATTGGGGAGTGGAGAAGTTAGTGGCAGCAGGTTGCTGGAGGGAGTGTGGACCCTCTTGGCACCAGCCAGGCAGAGGAGCAGAGAGGACCAGGGGAGCGGGAGGTGCGGGCTGGGTTTAAGAGCTGTTCACTTGCAATCAAGGGCCACCCACTTCAGTGAGCCAGCATGACCTCTGGGTGGCAACCAGCTGCCACAAAGCCCATGCGTTTCACTACAAGGAGAGAGAGCCCCTCACCTGGAAGAGCTGCAATAGAAGGGCTCACCTGATGAGCAGACAGGCTGATAGCAGCAAGAGGTGAGAACTGCGGAAAAATGATCAACTGGACCTGGCTGGTGTAGCTCAGTGGATTGAGCACGGGCTGGGAACCAAAGGGTCCCGGTTCGATTCCCAGTCAGGGCACATGCCTGGGTTACAGGTCAGATCCCCAGTGGGGGCCATGTGAGGAGCAACCATACATTGCTATTTCTCTCCCTCTCTGTCTCCCTCCCTTCCCCTCTCTCTAAAAATAAATAAATAAAATCTTTAAAAAAATGATCAACTGTTCAATAAACATCGCACGCATTTCTTCACTATGTGAGCTTCCATGGGACTCTACCACTACCCATTAATTAGGGAACCAATTTGTACTCCACGGACCCCAACAAGACGGGAGCTGGGAACCAACCCTGGGTGAGTGGGAGAAAGGCTGTCGTGGGCACAGAGTAGTCACTTTAGTCACTTTGTGGGAGGGACTGTTGTAGGTGGCACCATGTCCTTTTGTCTGCCAGGTCTTTGCAGGCCTGAAAGGGGGGATCGAAGGCCATGGGCTGGAAATGAGCGGAAAGTGGCCTGGCCTGAGAATGAGAGCTCTGGCTGCTTAGTTCCCTGATGTGTGCAGAGGGCCTGGAACAGCACCTGGCCTGTGGGAGGCGGTGAGCGAGTTTACTGAATTGCTATATAGATGTGTTTGTTCTCCCCATCCTACCGAAGAGGGGACTGAGGTTTGCAGAGAGGCACTGAGTTAGTCTGGGTGTGAACCGAGGTCTGTCTGAGCGGAGGGCCTGAGCTCCCAGCGTCTGTGGGGTCCCTCTGCCCCGGCACCCACTCTCACCCCACCCCACCTTTTCACAAATCTCTTCTAGCCATAGAGTGCAACGGCTTGGAGATGGCCCGCCCTCACCTCCGGAAGAACCTTGGGTAAGACCTCCCTCACCCCAAGGTAAGGGAGCGAGCCTGGGCTGGGGATGCAGAGTTTTCTGAGGACAAAGCTCACGGACCTCCCAGAGGCTCCAATCACAGCCTTGGGAGCACAGTCCCCTCCCCCACCGGCTGTATCCACCTGGGAGCCCCTGGCTTGGTCATTCCCAGTGATTCTGGAGGCCCCTATTTGGCTCGAGTTAAACTGAAATCGAACCCTGGGAGCCTCCTGGGGTGTTCATAAAACCTGCTGACCTTTATCTCTCATCTGCATTTCAGATGTCCTGCATGCCATTAAACGCTCACAAAATTCACTGGAGGGGTGGGAAGTGGCTTAGATGTACAAACGGTGTCCCAGAAACTCATTCCCGGGACAGTTCACTCCTTCCGCCCCGGGGAAATTCGCCCTGTCCTTGGATGTCCTGGCACCTACGTGAAGTTTTATTCAAGTCCTAGGATCTGACGTTTGCACGCACCAGTTCTTGAGAGACCACTGGTTCTCAGGCCCAGGCCTCTCTTGCCTGGAGGGAGGGCGGCTGGACTGGGGGTGGGGCTGAGACCTGCAAGTTGTCCTGACTCTGTGACCCTGTGCTGTCTGGCGTCTCTCTTCTTTTCAGGGGAGGGGTGGGGAGGACACCTGCTGAGAGCCCAGACTAAGACACGTGGCCTAACATTTGAGAACCTTCCTCCACTTCTTTTCCCAGCCCTGCTCCCAGAACCTCTGGGGAAGAGGAAAAAGTGGGGGTGGGGGGAAGCAGGCAAGAAACGTCCCAGAGGGCAGGGAAAGGGCCATGGCTTCAGAAGCTGGGAGCCACTGTGAGACAGACAATATAATTAAAACCCTCTTTAAAAAATACAAATATTGGAGTATGGTCCCCCTTTCCTTCAGTCTCCCCAGCTGCTCTGACCAGATCCTGAAGAGCACCAGGCCCTGATCCTGCAGCGGCCACAGCAGCGGCCAGGGCCTTGGCTGCAGCATGCCTTCAACTGCGGGTGAGCGGGGCCCGGAGAGGGAGAGGGCCAGGGCCCCGCAGCGGTCGGACAGCTAAACCCTTTCATGGCCTTCTGCCTGTGGGCTCCAGCCTCACCCCACGCTAAGGAGAACAAAATGATAAACTGTGGATCACTCGGTTCCGTTCCTGGTTACTTTTCCTGGGGCTCGGTCTAAGTTCTCAGAGGCACATGATTCCTGGCCTTCAATTACGTGTCAGTGACAATAGCTGTCATCTGTCAAGCACAAACCATACCCCAGCCCTGAGAAGTGCCAGTTAGCGTCAGGGCTGACATTTATGTCCTCAGTGCTCCCTCCTGTGGCTCTAACCCCGACCAAGGCCCTGGGAGGGAGGTGGCGTTAGGCCCATGTGACAAATGAGAGATGGAGGCCCAGAGATGTGAGGTGGCCGCACCCACACGGGGGCCAGTGGTGGGCCTGGGAATGGCGCTCAGTCTGACTCCAAAGCTCTTTCTAGGACACTGCTGTCCTAGGCAGGCTGCCTTCCCCCGTCAGCGGGATCCACCCCTACTTACTTGGCAAGGGGGTGAACTCCACGGCCGACCTGCTGGTGACCTTGCTGGGGTCCAGCTCCACACGGTGGTATTCAAAGATGGCCCTCCGTCGGGATTCTGAAACAGAGGCAGAGCCTGTCAGCAGGAACGGCTCACGGGCACACGGCTTCAGGGCCTGTGCCAGGAGCCCAACGGTGGGCAAGAGATTGTAGTGAGTGGAACTGCGGGCAGGAAGTGAACTGCTGCAGGGAGACAGGAGGGCAGGAGCTGACCTTGGGAGAGCTTTGTGTTATGAGCAGGTTTAACGACGCAGTGCGGAGGCCTGGCTGCTCATGGGGTCAGTCATGGGAAATCCCACGCTCCTGCATGTCTCTGTGTCTACACAGCTGCTGCTCCCTTGACCCATAATGCATTTCCATCCCTTCTCTCCCTGTCAAGCTCATCCTTCCACTCCTAGCTTAAGGGCCACTTGCTCTGACAACCCCCCTTGACCACGCCCTCCTCCATGCCATTCACCACCTTGAGTGGTCATTAGATTTTACTGGGAGGGTGGATAGTGAGCATTAGACTGTGAACATCTGGTTCTGAACCTGACCCAGAGTGAGCACTCTGCACATGTCTGTGGATAGACAGGCTGACCTTGGAGAACCTCTTCCCTCCTGGATGGAGGCCAGAGTGAGGTTTGGGGCCTGGAGCCAGGCTTATGGCCTGCCTCGGTCTGTGCAGAAATTTCCTACAGGACCTCAGAGTCAGGAAAGCCTGGTTCTGATGTGAGTTCTATTCCCGACTCACTGCACAACCTTAGGGCCTCAGTTTCTTTCTTTCCTTTTCTTTCTTTTCAAAGATTTCATTTATTTATTTTTAGAGAGAGGGGAAGGGAGGGTGAAAGAGAGGGAGAGAAACATTGATGTGAGGAAAAATGCATCAATCGGTTGCCTCTTGCATGCTCCCAAATGGGGAACCTGCCCGCAACCCAGGCATGTGCCCTGACTGGGATTCGAACCTGGGACCTTTTGGTTCTCAGGCTGTCGTACAATCTACTAAGACATACCAGCCAGGGCAGCCTCAGTATCTTGTCTATGAAGTAGAAAGACAAGAACACCTGCTACAACACACTTTGGAGGAAAAAACTGGAATTGTAGATGAAAAGACTTTTGCTAAAATGGCAATCTGCGATGCTCTATTTCCCACACACTTCCCTTCTCACCCAAGAACCATGACTTGGTTTCGTTTGGCTCTGAAAAGCAAGCAGCCAGCCACTGAGCTTTGTGAATGAGTTCCCTGTGAGGGGAAAGGGCCATTTAGTGTTTCATCAGCCCAGCACCCCTTCTTCTTCTGGATTGCTCCCTCAAATCCCTTTGGGGGTACTTCCCCCAGCCCCTTCCTACATGTGGTTTGCAGGAGCTGCCATCTTCCTCCACGACCCTGCCTCCCTGGCCACATAGTGATTGGTCCAGGGCTGAGCATCTGATTGAAGCAGGACCAATCGGAGACCTTCCCTGGGATTTTTCAACTGTAACCAAGAGGCCTGCCCTTTGCTCTTTAGTAGTAAAGCTAAGATGCAAGCTTGGAATCCGCGAATGGCCACAGTTCCAAGCTCATGGAGAAGGTCAGAGAATGAGGAAGTACTGGTGGCATTCCAGGATCTGGAAACCCAGGGCCTGCCCTGGTCCCTGTCCTACCAGTTGCCATCTCTCCTTTGGCTCTGGGGGCTACTTCAGTATCACCCATGTAGCCCTTTTTCCACATAAGCTAATGTGAGTTGGGTTTCTGTCACTAGAAGCCCAGAGTAGGTGAGGATATAATTTTCTCCTTCAGCTGAAGGTGGTTTGGAGGAAAGTTTCCCAAGGTGGCAGCAGAACTCAGCAGAGGTGTCCATGACAGAGAGGGTGTCCTGGGCAACTGCTGGGTGCCACATCCCCTGCTCCCCTCCTTTATGAAGAACTGGGTGGGGGGTATCTCCGGCTTAAAAGAGTATCTCATTTATGTTTCTCTCATTTATTTTTATTCCCCAATCTTGGAATTGTTCCCACCTACTTAACTCAGAATTGAACCCCAGGTGGTATGGCAGCAAGTGAGCTCCCTGCGCCCCCGCCCCCACCACACTGCCCCGCTACAGAGTAACGGCGGACATTTCAGCCCCCAAAACACTCGAGACCGCAGAACATCCTTGAAATGCGTGCCATGCAATGAAAAGGAAACTGCTCTGGCCTTGAGGCCAGCAGAGCTGCCCGGGAACTAAACAGGAATCTGCAGCCCTGCCTCAGAGGCCTGTGCCTGACACGCTGGCCTCCCCACTCACGTGTCACTAGGAGGGTCTGCCTGTACCCATGGGTCAGGGTCCGCTCTGGGCCGAGGGGAAGAAGGTGTAGAGCCCGACAAGAATGTGGAGGAAGAGAAGCCCTGCGGCAGGACAGGGGCCACACGGGTAGGGGAGGTTTAGGCTCTGCCCTTCCCATCTGTGTGACCTTGGACAAGGGACTAAGCTGAGGGAACCCCATCCAGAAACCAACTAGTTATTCTATACTGATGGGGCTGCTCTGGGAATTAAAGTAGGCCCCTTAGGCCAGGCACCTGGACCAGAGGAGCCACGTAAAGTAGGAGAGCTCTTCTTTCTTCTCACCACCCACTCCCTTCGTGTGTTGGGTTTTCTTGTGGCTGAAACTCTCGGGCATTTTCTGTCTCTCCCAACCCCTCAAACTCTACTCTGGCCAAAGAACATGAGGAAAGTTTCTTTCCCTCCCTACCTCCCCCAACCACCCCATGGCAGATTTCTCATCAGTGATTCTTGAGTGGGTCCCTCAGTTCCTCAGCAACTCCTGAGGATGCTGTGGACGGAGCGACCCCCCGAGAGGCAGCCTGACCACCACGAGGCTGTTCCGGCATCTGGACATCCTGGTCACCCCATCCTCACACTCCCTCCCTTAAGGGCCGTTCCTCCACTGCCCACTGTTGGGCCTCTCCCTTTCCCCATTTTGGTTCCCAAGGTTCAGCCTGCTTGTGTTTCCTCCTGGGGGGGCCAGCCCTCCACCCTTGTCTTCCAGGTCCAGATGGGCTTTTGCATGCCCTGGAGAATGAGCTAACAGGAGAAGCAGGGGGAGATCAACGCTCAGGTGGTGAATAGGCCTTGGAAATCTCCCAGGCCACCTCCAAGGGCTCTTCGGAGAGGACTTGCCTCAGAGTTCCTCTCCCCTCCCCCAGCCTACTGGCTCCCATGGAGAGGGGCAGTGAGAGGACTTTGGCCTTGGCCTTCATTTCCTGCCAGGGAGGACGACCACACCAGCCCCACGACACCCTCCCACCTGGACCCCTGGGTTGGAGCTGGACAGTTTATAATGAGATCCAGGCCTCCTTCTGCTTTTTCCTCTCTTTCTTCCATCGTAGGCAGATCTAGGGACTTGCTGCTTCTCAGGAGCCCAGCTGGAACGGGTGGGCGGGGGAGGGGGCTGGGCACTCCCGGAGGGTGTCCAGAGGGAAGCACCGCCCAGGGTGGGCTGTGTGAGTGACAAGATGGACCACCACTCCAGAGACTCAGACGTATCAGGTTGAGAGCTGCAATGACGAGTTGTCTTACCATTCATTTCATGAGTGGGGAAACTGAGGCCCAGAGAGATTAGCCCATGGACTGTAAAAGTTTGTAGGACACTTTACAATTTCACAGCCTTAAGTGGAAAAAGAACTACTTAATGAGAAAACGCACGCAGAAGCACGGCACCACCATGCACCACGCTCATTCACCTGTCAGTCGATCAGAGCTGATCAGAGCGACCTGCCCCGCAGCCAAGGGGCGGGGCTAAGTCCTGAGCTCACAGGGACACACAGGACAGACCTGGCTCCAGCCGCAGGGGGCTCACACCATTGGAGGGCCCCTGGATCTGACTCCTCTCCCTTGCTCTCACAACCTTCTGAGGTATACAGACACCCATCACTGTTCTCCCCTTTTCATGAAGGAAGGAAGGGAGATCCTACAGGGGACTCGTTTGCCCAAAGCCACACAGTTTTTGTTTGTTTGTTTTTGCAGAGCCCAGACTTAAAACTCAAGCCTCCATGCCAGGGAAGCTCCAGAAAGTCACCAAGGTGTGTGCAGAAAAATACTGATCAACTTCCTGCTCCTGGAAGGGGGCGTGGGGAGAGGCGGAGGCAGGGTGGAGGCCTCACACGCAGCATCTGCTGATTTTTGTAGCAAAATGGCTGATTTCGAGCTACCAAGCCGGATCACTGAGCACAGAACTTCAGTAAGCATCTCCAGCACACCACTGTTTACAGCTGTGTTTTAATTTAAGAGCCCAAAGGAAACGTTTATAATTTTTTAAAAAATCATGAAGCCAACGTCCCAAAGACTTAGTAATCATGTGCTATTTTCTCCCAAACAACCCCAAGTCTGAGAAAGAAGAAGTCCCTCAGGCAAATCTCACACCTATCAGGCAGTAACTGCCCAACGTTGGCAGGGCTACCAGGGAACTAGGGAGACAGAACCACCCTCATCAAACGCTGAGTGAGGCTCCCCGAGCCCTGTATCATGTGCACACACACACACACACACACACACACACACACACGACAGACTTTTTTTGATACAAGAAAGGCCCCTTGCCAAGCGGGAATGGGGTCTGAGACTGGGGTGAGGAAGGGCGCCTTGCTGTAATTCATCTGCCCAGAGGAGGCACCAATGTTCAGTGTGCCGAAGGCCCTTCCCGTGTGACACCGACTGCCATGAGAAGGTGGCCTGGGCTTTAAGTGACCCTGGGGGATGTGGGACAGGTAGGTGGAGGATGAGGAAGCTCCAGGCAGCCTTTCACAGCTCTGTCCCGCCCCCTACCAGGGGCCATCTCTCCTTCCGAAAAACCACCCCTTTCCCCACGGGACTGTAATAGAAAAAATAAATGTGAAACTTCATGTCTTCTGAGGTGCCCGAGGCCATGGGATCTGGAGACCACGTAAACTTTTCTTCCTTTATCTGCCCATCCTTCAGGGCTCAGCTCAAAGGACCTGCCCCCCTGGAAGACTTCCTCCGCCTTCGGGAGCAGTTAGTGGCCCCTCCCCTGAGCCCCACTGCTCCCCGAGCAGTGTCCAGTGTCACCTAGGACACTGCCCCATCAATATTTACTTTGCGGGCCACCTGCCCCACCAGGCTACAAGCTCCCCAAGGGCAGAGCCTGCAAGTTATTTGTCTCCGTCCACCCGCCTCAAGCACCAGGCCCTGCACTGAGCAGGGCCTTGAGAAATGACTGAGTGAATGAATGGTCACAAATAGTCATGAAAACCTCAGCAGCATATTATAACGTCAGCCCACAGCCCAAGGGAAGAACGCCCTTCCTCCCCAGCCCACGACAGATTATGGCCTTTCTCAAAAGGGCCCCTCCCCGTGGCCAGAACACCCAGACAAGTTAGAGCTGGAAGTAGCAGAATGGGCTTGCAGGATTTCTGCACCTGTGGGGACAGCCACTCTTGGTCAGAAGGAAAGTGAAATGGAAGGGAAAACGGGAGTCAGGGTTGGGCATAAGGGAGGCAGTTTCAGGGACAGAGACACACAGCGGCATCCAGGGAAAGCGGAGCTCCAGGCAGAATCTGGCAGGGGGGGCCTCCCCACCAGCCGGGCTCAGAGTGCAGCCGGGGCTGCGCCTGAAGTGGGGGCAGCCAGAGGCGGTCAGATGTCCGCCCAAACCCGCCACAGCCCTTCCAATGGCGTGGGGGACCAGGAAGGAGGAGGAGGCGGGTGGGTATGCAGAAACACATCCCGATTTAAGGTATTTGCTCACTTCAGCTGCTCATTTGTGCTTATTTGAGTATGTGGCTTTGGTAATACTTTTATTCCTCTATAAACAGAGCCCTTAATATCCCTGCCTGAGTTATTTGCTTTTGATTATCCTGCCAACATCTGGGACTTGCCCAAGGACAATGTCTGTCTAAATGACCAACAGATCCCTTCCGGAACTGAGACCGAGGCCGCCCCAAAGCCACGTATTTGGCTGTTTGAGACATTCTGTTTTATCTCTGCTTCCACTCACCATAGATTCAGAAATCCTAAGGTCCAGACACGGAAAGCCCTGCCACCCGATTAAGAAACGTTCATGGTTCCAAAAAGAGGTCTACGTGTGCCATTCGTTTCAATACAGACGCCAGTGGGAAAGAACAGGATCGTTCAGTAAAATCAGACTGACAGTCCCGCTGCGAGCTTCCCTCCAGAATGGGTGGTGATGTTGTAAAAAACATCAGACAGCGGTTCAGGAAAAAGTGTTCATTCACTCATTCATGTGTTCCTTTGCTCACCTGGTTATTCCTTCAACAATTATGAATCAAGCCCCAGCAAGGGGCCCCAGAGAGAAGCACAATGAGGTCCTGTACCCGAGGAGGATTCCTCCTCACACTAAAGCAAAGTAGAAAAGGGGCAGAGAGAGGAGAGGAGGCAAAGGGCCCTGACCGAGTGGCCCAGCTGGTTGGAGCATCGTCCTGTACCCTAAAAGGTGCAGGTGGGATCTCCAGTCAGGGCACACGCCTAGGTTGCAGGTTCGACCCTTCGGTCAGGGTGTGTATGAGAGGCCACCGATTGATGCTTCCCTCTCTCTCTCTCTCTCTTCCTCTCTCTCTAAAAATCAATAAATAAAAGGAAAAAAATGGCAATGCTCAGGGAGCAGAATAGAGAAAAAAAATGGAAAAGTGAAAAGAGGGGAGAAGCAGCCCCCGATGGACTAAAAGCTCCGATGGAGAGACAGTAAAGGATCCTTTGTCCAGAGAGGCCAGAAATGGAACGGGCAGGTCTGGTGGCCACCCGTCCCCGCCCTCCCCGCCCTCACTTGGCTGGCTCTTCTCTCTCTTCCGCAGCCAGTTCCGGGGCCTCCCCCTCAGCAGCCCAGCACAGAGGTACAGCTCAGGCCTCTGACTTATTTCTGGACTCACATCTGCCTTTGAAAGGAAAGGGAGGTTCTGGTAAAGGAGAAGGTGCAAACGTTAGGGTCATCAAAGCCCTTCCGGGGCCAGCCAAGGGGCGGTTTATACTTCGGAGCCTTTAATAATGAAGTCTGCATTAATGGATTCTACTAACTCAGAATCTGTCAGTTTTGACATTGGCTACATGAAAGTTGCTTTTACACTGTCCATAAAAGAAAAGGTTTCTTAAACAAATGAATGTAGGCAATTATATTGACTTCTGGGGGCCCCTGCAGGCAAGTAGAGTGTATCAGCTACTCTGTTTTGTGTGCCTCTGCAGAAGGATGCTGCTGATTGCACATGAATCTCTGCATCAAAGCACATTCTGCAGACTCTGCTCCAAAGACTGGGCAGCAATTCACATAAGGAAGTAATGGTAGGAAAAACTCTCCTTCCCCGGGCCCTGAGAGTGACGCTGTGATTCCCTCCGCCCTCAGGCACGGGTGGGAGGGACGTGGAGGCTGGGAAATGAGAAAGTCCCTGGACAGGGATCAGTCACCGGGGGATTTTTAAATAGTAGAGAATCCAACTCCACCCCTCACAGTGCCCCAGGCAGGGAGGAGCCAAGCTTGGGTACAAGGACAGTGATGTCACCTGTTCTGTAGGACCAGCTGGGCTTGGGCAGTGGGAATGTCCATGGTGATAATAGGGTCTGCAGATCAGAGCCCTCTCCCTGAACTGTCTTGTTTCGGTCCCAGTTGTTTGGTATTTACTGTTATTTGTGGCTCAACCTAATCCCAGTGAATTCCCTACTTCCTGGGTTGGATATCAGACCCCGAGGAGACTGACCGCTGAACCACCTAAAAGCCATCCTTCCCCAAAGCAGAGATTATGGAGCATTTTAAAATCCAGCGAAGGCCATGGAGACTGTCCCAGAAAGACGCACACACGCGTGTGAGTATGCTCCGGCCACACCTCAATACTCTTCCTGAAGTCTAGGCCTGGATCCCCACGCTGAGAACCTTGACAGGAAAGATGCAGTTACCAAAGCCCTCACCCCCAACTCAAGTAGTGTCAGGCAGGCAGGCCCTGCTCTCACTGGGGGTCAGCAGAGGGCAGGGGACAGGGTCTCTGCTAACCCCACCCCACCTGCTTCATTGGCATGGCATTCGCTCTTGAGCTGTCACTCATCGTCTGAGCGCCTGCCAGCCACAGGCATTGGGCAAAGTGCTGGGGCCAAAGTGAGCCCCTGGGGAGCTCACCGCTAACTGGGGCGAAGGCAGGTGAGCACGGCAGTGCAATGGGTTTAATTAAAGGTATCAACAAAGGCTAGAGGAGTGGAAGAGAAAGCCATGAATTCTGTTGCATGGAGGAGACCACATCTGAGTTTTGCCAACTGGTAAAAGGGGGTCAGTTTATGCAATAAACCATGTCACAGAAGTCCCGATTGCCCTTGGCATGTTTGGGGGACGGGGGCAAACGCACCAGTGACCGGGACAGAGTGGTGGGTGACGGGAGGATGTGGAGATGAGCCTATACAGTGGGCTGTGCACAGCCGCACAGGGCCTGGAATGCACTCTGAGGATTCTGACTTGATGCTGCAGGCAACAAAGAGCCAGAGAATGACGTGATCAGATCTGTCTGGCAAGTGACAAGAAGAAACGGGGGACAGAGGGACGGGAGACTGGCGTTTCGGAGCCCTTGGGCAGTGACTGGGGGCCAGGCTCAGGCTTTGACCTGGTCGGTGGACATGCTACCCCAGCAAACAGCACCTGCAGTCACCACAGCCAGCAGTTCCCATGACAGAGCCCCTGCATCTCCTCTGGGCCTCTCGGCGCAGGCAAAGCTGCCCGCCTGTTTTTTCAGGTGCACCGTGCTTCCTCCCCCCACCTCTACCCCGCCTCCCTCTATCTCCTGGGCTGGCTCTAAAGCAGCCTTTCATTCCAGAATCACAGAGGAGCCTCAGATGCAGACACTCCCAAGGGGCCTGACTTCCTCTAATTCACCCTCGTTCAACAGCTGGATCCAACAGACGTTTCCTGAGACTCTGCCATGCTCAGTGTGAGGGAGACACAGATGAAACGGAGCAGACCCTGCCCCAGCGGCTCAGTGATGCACAGGGAGGTGGGAGTACGGATCCGCCCTGGGTGTGTGCACACGAGGCGGTGGGCGTTTGGGGAACCAAGGAAAGGATTCCGTTCTCCGAGTAGAGTGGAACTGAGTCAGACTTAGTCTCCATGGTGGACCCTGAGGTTTAAAAACCCCCCAGAAGATCCGGTTTTCAGTTCTCCCTTTCCTAGCTGTGTGACCACAAGCAAATCACTCCACCTCTTTGAACCTCTGTTCTCGTTTAGAGAGGATGGACGGTGGAAAGAGAGGTGGACGGACGATAGAGAGGATGGATGGATGGTTCCCTGTTCTCAAAGTAGAGCAGTCCTCCCTTATCTGCAGGGTGTATGTTCCAAGACCCCCGGTGGGTGCTTGAAACCGAAGATAGTACAAAACCCTGTATATACTGTTTTTTCCTGTACATACATGCCTGTGATAAAGTTTCATGTATAAATTAGGCACAGGAAGAGATGAACAACAGTAACTAATAATGAAATAAAAGAATTATAACAATACACTATGATAAAGTTAAGTGACTGTGGCCTCTAAATGTCTTATTGTGCAGCACTCGCCCTTCTTCTTCTCGTGATGGTGGGAGGTGACACAACACCCACGTGACAGGATGAGGGGCGGTGAGGACACGGGTGTCATTGCAGCGACGTAAGGCCAGGCTGCTGCTCACCTTCTGACGAGACGAGTACGGACCGACCAACAGGGGGCGCACACTGTGCGGATGCGCTGGACATAGGGCGGAACGGAGCGCGACCGCGAGAGATTTATTTCATCAAGCTACTCAGAACGGCATGCAATTTAAAACTTATGAGTTGTATATTTCTGGAATTTTCCATTTAATATTTTTGGACCTCGGTTGACTGTGGGTAACTGAAACCACGAAAAGCAAAACCACAGATAGACTGCCGTATGCCCACTCACATCGCTGGGAGGACGGCCCAGTGAGATACTGGAAAGCTCAGAGCCTGGGGATGGGAGTATAACCGGCACGGGAAGCGGCCTCTAAAACGGCCTCCCAGGACCTGCCTCTGGGTGTTTCTGTCCTGTGCAATCCTGTGCTGAGTGTGGGCGGGACTTTCATGACTTGCTTCCAACCACTGGGATATGGCAAAGGAGGACAGGATGGCACTTCTAAGATGAGGTGACAAAAAGACTGGCTTCCCTCCTACTCACCTTCCACGGCTGTCTTCCTTGCCTGCTCGGGCGGAAGCCAGCTGCCAGGCCGGAGCGGTCCTACGGGGAGGTCCACGCGGCAGGCGCTCAGTGGGACGCCGCATTCTGCCCACAGTGCCGTGGGAGCGCTCGGAAGTGTGTCTCTCCCCCGACAGGTGTGGCCTGGACCGTAACCCCGGTAAACCCCTGGAGAGCAGCCTGAGGGCGCCCCGAACCAAAGCACCCAGCTAGGTCGTGCTTTGCTCCCTGGCCCACAGCCACTCTGAGGTGATGCGTTTGTCGACTTCAGCCACCGAGTTTCGGGGGAATTTGTTACGCGGCAGTAGCTCACTAACACAGTCAGGCTGACACTGACACAGACGTCCTGCTCAGTGCCGGCGTCAAGCAGCTGGAGCAGACGCTGAGAGCAGCACGGGGCGGGTCTGGCAGGTCCTTGCAGAGCCTCTCGCTACAGCGCTGGGAGCTCAGGAAGGGGCCTGGGGAGGGGCTAGAGGGGCGACGGGAATGCATCTTACAAATGCTCTGGCGCGGGGCATAAAAGTACCCGCCTGCAAGGACACTCACTGCGGCATCACGTGTTGTAGCAACACATAGGACACAGCTGAAAAGCCTGCACCGGGGACTGGTAAAATCCAGGGCGTCCGTGCAATGGGCCATCACGCGGCCGTGAAAAAGAGCGAGACCCGTGCCAATACAGAGTGGCGGGCGGGATGCGCTTCGTTCAGGGGAACAGTGGCATCACACGCTCATTGGTGTGCAACATACCGTATTTTGCCGTGTATATTGCTTACCCACATTTTTGGCCCACCCTTTCAGGGGAAAAAAATCTTTCATTTTAATGTTTTAATTCAATTATTTATTTATTTATATTTAGATACTTGTTTTTTGTATTATAAAGGAATTTTAGCATTTATTTTTGGACATACTGCATTCTAGAGTTACACTTGCTTTCTAGAGTCACACTTTTAAAACCTAAGCATAAATAAAAGACTTAAAAACATTTAGATAGAATGGAATTAGCACTACCCATGTATAATGCCCATCCTTATTTTTCCCTAAAAAATTTGGGCAAAAGTATGCTTTATACACAGTAAAATACAGTATATACATGAACTTATCTGAAGGCTTGTAGCTGTAGAAATAAACTGGTAGCCCTGGTTACCTGAGAAAGGGGAACTGGGGTGGGGGCGGGTCAGGGATGGGAGAGAAACCTATTTTTGTGTCTCCTGGAGCCCCCCACGATGCTCTTCTGTCACTGGTGTGAGGAGGCAGTTATGACTGTGCTCTGGGAGGACTCATAAACCCTAACTTGGTGTCTGGAGATTTTATAAGTTGGGGGTGGCTGAGGGGAAGGGCCCTGGCTTACCTGCCCATCAACAGTCAGAGCAGTGCCTCCTGCTGGAGATTTCATGGGATAAAATGGTTCCTTGTTTTAAGGAAGAGAATTGGACCTCGATATGCCCCTTTCTTCCCTTGGTTCTCACTCAACTTTCCACTGTCCATCCACGCCTCGTCACCACTGCCCCCCGCCCCCTCTAGCCTGGGTCAGCCTGAGCTGAGTCCAACCCAGCGCAGATCTCTGCTGAATCCCCGGGGACTCACCTGGCACATCCGGGGATGTGTTGACAGTCATGAAGGCGTCCGACAGGCCGGTTTTGACAGGGTGCTGGGAGGAGCTGATTTCCAGGACGGACATAGGAATCTGCAGTGAGGAAGAGAGGCTCCATCTGACCCCCAAACACTCTAGGGCCAGCCTAGACTGCCCCTCTGCTCCCCAAGCCCATCTGCCTTCTTGGTGCCGCCTCTTGGAGGATGTGAAGACATCTCACACCCAAGGGACCTCATTCAAATTTCAAGTCTTGCACACACCACCTCCACACACATTTCCATGTTCTATGCTCCGTCTTTGTGAATGGCGCCTCCGTGCAGGCCAGAGGCGTGGGAGTCACCCAGCCCCTCCCTTTTCTTCATTTCCGCCTCCTCCACCAAATGCACCTCTAAATCCTGTTCACTAACCAGCTAACTGGCTCTCAAATCTGTCCAGTTCTCTCCATCGCGCCCCACTAGACTCCAGGCCGGCAATACCTCTCTCCTAACTCATCTTCCAGCATTCCCTCTGAGCCACCAACAATTTGCTCTCCACTCTGAAGCCACAGTGATCTTTGCCCCGCCCCAGCCCCGCCTTGCCCCTCACTCTCTCCCTTCCAGCCATGCTGCCTCCTGTCCGTGCTTTGTACCAGCCACGGTCTATCCTGCCACAGGACCACTGCGTATGCTTTTCTCTCTCCTGGAACACACTCCATTCTCCTCTTTGCTTCCTTAACTCCTATGCCTCCTGCAAATGTTAACTCTATCTCCTTAGGGAAGCCTCTCCTGACCCCCTACTGAGGTAGAGAGCCCCATGACAGGCTCTGATGACACAAGGCACCCCTCCTTAGGAGCACTTTTTACAGTGGCAAGTCTGCATTTGTCTCTGCAATTATTGTCTGTTGTCTCAACAAGACTTAAACTCTGCAAGGGCAGGGCCCACAGCCACCTTAGTAAGTGCTGTGCCCCCAGCACCAAGCCCTATGCCAGGCACATGGCAGGTGCTCTGCAAATATTTGCTGAATGGGGAAACAAGGTGCCACAGGGCCCAGCCACCCCTGAAGGTGGGCTCACTCACCTCTTTGTAGCCGAATACAATGCGGCCATCACGGTGCAGGGCTGCCTGGAAGGTGAAGCTGCCCCTGTCCTCCCGACCTTGGAGGTAGACACGGTCCCACTGGACAACAAAGACTGTCCCTGTGGAGAACAGCAGAGACCTGGCTGCACGCATGGGGAGGGAGTTCAGGGAGCAGGGCGTTGCAGAAACAGTGGCCAAAGCGGACTGGCCCCAGGAGGGGTCCCTAAGGGACGATGGAGGCAGTTTGCAAATTTGACTGAGGGCAGGAGCTGGGTGAGCCACAAACATCGGCCCGGCCTCCAGGCTGGAGAGGAACCGAAGACCCCACTTCAGCCCCCACGTACCACGTTCGAGCCTCTCTTACTCCAGTATGCCCCTTCCTGCCTGCCTATCCCGACGTGAGATAAAAAGGGGGAGAAACAGGAGAAATGCCTCTTCTCCTGGGATGGAGGTTGGGTGTTCAGGGACAACCTGGTGAGAGTAAGAAGCAATAAAGGTCCCTAGTGTTTATTTCACCTCTACTGAGAGCCAAGCCCTTTCGTTTGTCATCTCGTCTGATCCCGCCAGGTAGCAGGCGTCCCGTCGCCATCTCGCCGAGGAGGAACCAAGGCAGAAAGGTGGGGTGGCCGCCTTACTGTGTGACTCTGTCAGGTTCCTTGCCCTCTCTGGACCCTGCATTCCTCTAAAGGGGCTGGGCCAGGGGAGTCCTGGTACTAGGTGACTTAGACTCGGAGATCTGGTCTCACCGTTGTCAAAGTAAGCAACTGTGGAATTTTCGGAGTAGCCGGGGTTGAAATTGGCCATCAGAGGGGCCACGTACTGAGTTGCTGTGAGCATCCGATGGGTCACGTCACCAGTAAAGAGGAAGCCTGGGGTGGGAGAAGTGCAGAGGAATCACCAGAGAAGGCCCAAAGGGGTCGTTCCCTTATGTTCCCCCCACACACACAAGGACAGGAAGGAGCCATGCAGACAGAGCTAGATGCAAGCCTTGAACCTCTGTCCTCTGTACCCAACCGACAGGCTCAGGCTCAGGCGTGTATGGAGCAAAGGGCCCGGACCAGAGACGGCTCTCCCTGCCCCTCCAGGCGGGCACAAACTCCCACCGCTCCCTCTCCCTGGGAACGTACACAGGAATCAAAGGTGAGCCCTTTGATTCAACAGGAAGCCTGGTCCTAGGAACCAAGCTCTCAACGCGGCCTCCCTTTCCCTCTCAGTCACAGACACAGAAACATGGGGACCACAGGACTGCCCACACTGGCCTGAGTGGGCCAGAGGGAGACACACACACACAGGAGCGAGTCAGCTGATGTGAGGGCGGTCTTGGACACCATCACTGACCTCCGTGCCAACAGTTGGCCCCCAGGACAGTCACACACGGATCCCTCCCCAGTCCATCTATACAATCCTTTCTCTGGGGAGCCTGCCCCGCCCGGTAGGCCCCCAAGTCCTGGCTGAGAGCTCCAAATCCTCCCCCATCCCTACTGACTGGGCCTTACCTCCGGTTGCTATGGTGATCTGCCGCAGAGGATGCCCGTAGAAAGGGAAATCAAAGGACAAGACCACTCTCTGCAGGGGATGGGAGAGAGTCAGCATGGGCCAAGCTTCAGGCCAAGGGGCTGGACATCTACACTGCTCCATGCTTGTCTGGACAGGGTGGGGGGCAGGCATGTGCAGGGCAGGCTCACAGGTGGGTACCCCAACTCTGGCCAAGCCAGCTGGGATCCCCCTGGGAGGCACCTCCCAGATCACACACCAGGAGCCATTAGCCACACCCAGTGACCAGGTGGGCTGGGTTGCCTCCCAGCCTCCCAGCCCAGGGCAGCACAGCCAGGAACTGGGGCACTCACCGAAGCCTGTCGGTGGGTGTTGGACAGGATTCTGTGGACCTTCACTTGGCTCCGGTTGGCCTCAGCCACGTCCACCCACAGCTCCCGGCTGCGGGGTTCGCTGGGGCCGTACAGACGGGACACATAGTAACTGTGGTTGTCCTCCTGCAGCCACCCAAAACAGAGCCCACGGGAGGCGTGAGGTGCTGTCAGGCATGCCAGGAATCCTTCTCCGTACCTCCCCCACCCAGACCTCTGGATATAAGAAGTCGTGGCCCTCCCAGGGAGCTGGGCCTGTGGCCCAGATGGCTGATTTAGTCCTGGTAGCCCCGGGGCACCCCTTGGCCCCAAACTGTTCAGTACCCGGCCCTAGCCACGCCCATACAGCTCTGGCCCAGGCCAAATCCAGACCTACTGTATCCACGCTCAGCCATTCCCGGAGAGGCCAGAATGCCTTTCCCGCAGCCCGTGAGTCCCCATGAAGCATACACCAAGGCGGAGCTTGGCTTGAGGCACCAAAGAGAAATAGACAGGGTAGCCCCAAGCAGAGCCCTTGTCTTCAGGGAGCTCCCACACTGAGTGGGAGAGCCCTCCTGCTCTGGGGAATACCCGTTTTAAGGCAGAAGGGAAAAACTGAATCTTAGAAGCTGCCAGTCTAAAGATGGAAGCAGACCCTTGACCTTGGGGAGTTGCTGGTCTGATGGAGGAGGTGAGATTTAGGCAAACAGAAAACACAGATGCAGACCCTCAGGCGCAGAGACGATACCGAGCCCACACAACAGTCACTAGAGGGTTTAGAAAGGGGAAGGAAGCAGCAAAGATTTCTTTAAGATGTATTTCTAACCTCTGCTGTGTGCCCAGTGGGGACAAAATAAAGATCAAGCCAGAACACAGCAGGCGGGCGTTAATTCCGTAAGCCTTCCCTGCACAGGAGCACTAGCACCAGGACGGAAAACAGGCCGGGAAATGGTTGGCAGAAAGGGTGGAAGAGCCAGGACAGGAAGCGTTGTCAGCATGTCAGCCCATGGAGGGGCTGGAGGGGCAGCCACAGGAGAAACGGCGGCCTAGCGGGCAGCTTCCCTTGGCTGCAGCCACAGAGACAGGGCTGCTGACCCGTGAGAAGACCTGGCCGTCATGGGCCATCAATCAGGCTGCCCGGAGGCAGCAGCTTCAGACACAGCAGAGCAGACGGTGCTCTCTCTGCCAGCCGCCCGGCCGCCCGGCCCCCCGGCCAGGCCTGGCCCTGGGCCCAGCACGAGCAGGGACTGGATGCCTGTTCTTCCTACCTGCTGGAAGGAAGACCCTGCTCTTCCGCAAATGACACAGTCTGGGAATCTGGGGTTGGGGCAGAGCTGGGGGAAGATGAGGAGAAGAAACACATGGACAGGGGGTAGATTTTGACTGCCATCACCTGGTTTTACGTCCATCAAATAAAACTAAAACACATCTGAGGTCGTATCGCTCGGCTCACAAGCAATCTGGGGCGCCCAATGCCCTTGTGACAAAACCCGAATCTTAGCCTGGCGCCCAAAGTCCCACCGTGAGCCAGTCCCACCCTCTCTCCAGCTTCACTTCTTTCTCCTTCTCTCCTTCCCCGACCTTGTGCCCCTACATACCAGGCCAGAAACCTCTGGTGGTCTTACTCGTGCCTTTGCACATGCTGAGCCTCCTGCCTGGAATGACCTTCCTTGCCTTCTCCCCAAGGCTGATACCCATTCCTTCAACGCTCAGCTCAAACCTCACCTTCTTTTTTTTTTTTTTTTTAAGATTTTATTTTTATTTTTAGAGAGAGGGAAGGGAGGGAGACAGAGAGGGAGAGAAACAGCAATGTATGGTTGCCTCTCACATGGCCCTCACTAGGGACCTGGCCCGCAACCCAGGCATGTGTCCTGACTGGGAATCGAACTGGTGACCCTTTGGTTCCCAGCCCGTGCTCAATCCACTGAGCTACACCAGCCAGGAAACCTCACCTTCTTATTGACCTTCTCCCCTGCTTGCCCAGTGAGGTCCTCCATCCCTTGCAATTGGCCCCCGCCTTCCATGGGAGCCCTCAAGAGGTGTGTGCACCACTTGTGAGAGTCACACGAGCCTCCCCCACCCCCGCCTTGCTTGATTTCTGGTTTTACTCATGAAATTACCTGAAGGGGCCAACCTGATTCCACCACCCCTGGGGTGAGGACAAGTGCCCACGTCAAGGATGTCACCACAGTCACCCACCCTGGGGCCCTAGAAGGTGCCCAGGGGAGGAAGCACGGCTCCACAGCCCTGCCTGCAGCCGGAGCTCTCAGCTGCCCTCCAGGAAGCAGCGCCTTCCATGTCTGCCCCTCATCCGACTCCCACGGGGATCAGATGCCACGTCTTTCCCTCCTGGGTCTCCAGCCCTTCCATCTCCACCCATTTCTGCTGGGGATCCTCCCTTGATCAAAAACCAAACAAACAAGCAATCAAACAAAAAACCCAAAACATGTCCCCTGGGGAAAAATCACCTTCCAAGAAACAGAGCCCCACCCCAGGGACACCGACTCGTGCAAAGAGATACGTTCGAAGGTGTCCTCAGCCTGCGTCACGTGGTGAGTGGTTTTTATCACACCACAAATCAAAAAATAGGGGCTCCCAAATGACACTGTATATCTGATGGTCTCCAGGACCCTAACTCTGACCTCAACGCAGTTGCGACCACCTTCCAGAGCTACTGCTACAGCTCACCTCTTCTTCCCCCGTGGTTCAAATGTAAAAGTGGTTTATTGCCCTGGCTGGTGTGGCTCAGTGGATTGCGTGCTGGCCTGCTGACCTTTGAGATTCCCGGTCAGGGGTCAGGGAGCACATGCCTGGGTTGTGGGCCAGGTCCCCAGTTGGGGGCATGAGAGAGTCAACCGAACGATGTTTCTCTTGCACATCGATGAGTCTCTCTCTTTCTTTCTCCCTCATTTCCCCTATCTCTAAAAATAAAAATAAATAAAATCTTTAAAAGCGGTTTATTAACTTTTGAGGCTAGAAAAAAAAGTGGTTTATTAAAGGGCACAGGTTAGCCTACAACTTTGCCTGAAGAAAGGAAAACAACTTAGATGCTATTGAGGCTGTCAGCTGCCCTCCCCTCCCCCACCACCCACCTGCCCACACTCTGATCCCCTGACAAGCGGGGACAGGCGAGGTCACCTCTGCACCCGTGGCTCGAGGTCCTTGCATCCTCGGAGCTGGAGAAGTGTTTGCCTAGGTGAATGAGGAGGGAACCCAGACCCCTCTTCTTGTCCTTTCATAAGAGAAGAAGGAGGGATCAGTGCCTGGCATTGGGTTGGAACTTTGGAAATAAACCTGACCAGCCCTGGCTGGTGTGGCTCAGTGGACTGAGTGCCAGACTTTGAACCAAAGGGTTGCTGGTTCGATTCCCAGTCAGGGTACATGCCTGGGTTGCAGGCCAGGTCCCCAGTGCGGGGGCAGGTGAGAGGCAACCATACATTGATGTTTCTCTCCCTCTCTTTCTCCTTCCCTTCCCCGCTCTCTAAAAGTAAATATCTTCAAAACAAAACAAAACAAAGCAGGAAGGCTGCTAACAGAAACAGGCGTCGCTGTACTGCAGGAATCAGTTGGACATAGCTCCCCACTTGGAACCTGCACAGGCCTGTGTTTGCAGGCTGGGAGAAGGGTCCTGTTTCCATCACCTGTGTCCTGGGACTCGCCTGCTGATAGCATTCATTGAATCTCCACGCGTTGGAAATGAGGGACCTGGACGGAATCCACGCTCTGTGAAGCCCAAACTTGCTGACGCGTCTCTTGCTGCCTCACCTAAGAGGCAAAGGGTGGTGTGACCGGGGACACGTCTCACCAGCCCAGTGCTCCGACTCCTCTGCTTCCCGCGAAAGAAAGCGGTCCACTGCCCCAGCACGTACTGCTCCACTGAGGAGTCAGGCTGGCTGCTGTGGGGGATCCTTGGACAGGCAGAATCACCTCACTCTTAGAGTTCCCAAGGAGCCTTCCAGTGGCACCTCTTCAGGGACAAAAGGTCTTTGCCTGTCTAACCCAAGGAGAGTCAGACGCTAAAGGAGCTGCTGTCTTTAACTCCCAGGCAGAGATTCTCTCCAATGAGTTGGCAGATCCCCTGGAGAGTGAGGGCCTCGACACACACAGAGCTCAGGCCAGGTGGGTGAGGCCGAGGCTCTGCTTCAGGCCTCAGAAGTGCCAAGTGCAGCTCTGGCTGGTGTGGCTCAGTGGATTGAGTGCCAGTCTGTGAACTGAAAGGTCGCCAGTTTGATTCCCAGTCAGGGCACATGCCTGGGTTGCAAGTCAGGTCCCCCGTTGCGGGGGGGTGAGAGGCAACTGATTGATGGATCTCTCACACATTGCTGTTTCTCTCCCTCTTTCTCCTTCCCTTTCCTTCTCTCTCTAAAAAAAAAAAAGTAATTAAATAAAACCTTAAAAAAAAAAAAAAAGAGGAGTGCCAAGTGCAGGCAGCCAGCCAACCAGAAGAAGAGCCGCCTCGGGGGCAGCACCATCCACCGTCTGTGAGTCCCAAACAGGCCCCAGCAGACCACCTGTCCTGGCCCAGGGCGACTTCGATTATCCCCTGGACAGTGAGGCCAGAAGCTATATGTACTTAGAGCCCTGGCCTGGGGAGGCTCCCTGGTGACAGCTGAGGCCAAACTGCAGCCTCAAGAGAAGGGGACAACATGGAGCTGGGGTCATTCCTGGACAGAGCCAAGAACCCTGTGGGGTGGGGGGGTGCTTGGGAGAGCTGGAGGAGAGAGAAGGGCAGCTGGTGTTGGCAGGGCTGTGACAGCTACGCTGGGCGTTTCAGGAGCATTACCACATGACAACCCTGGGAGATGAGCACTAAACTCGGCCCCACTTTATTTTATTTTCTTTAAAGATTTATTTTTATTTATTTTTAGAGAGAGGGGAAGGGAGGGAGAAAGAGAGGGAGAGAAACAGCAATGTATGGTTGCCTCTCACATGGCCCTCACGGGGACCTGGCCCACAACCCAGGCATGTGCCCTGACTGGGAATCGAACCAGGACCGCTTGGTTCCCAGCCCGCGCTCAATCCACTGAGCTACACCAGCCAGGGCGTACGGCCCCATTTTATAAAGGGGGGAAACTGAGGCTCACTTATCTATCCGAATCCATGTCAGTCTCACTCAAAGACAATGCCTTTTCCTCTGTCTACCGTTTCTCAGGTCTTCAAGTCACTGCCTCACTGGAAGGTGACTTGGGTCACCTGTCTGTCACTGGTTAAAATCTCTCACATCAGCCCTGGCTGGTGTAGCTCAGTGGATTGAGCGTTGGCCTACAAACCAAAGGGTCGCCAGTTTGATTCCCGGTCAGGGCACATGCCTGGGTTGCAGGCCAGGTCCCCCGGTGGGGGCCACGTGAGAGGCAACCACACACTGATGTTTCTCTCCCTCTCTCCCTCCCTTCCTCTCTCTCTAAAAAATAAATAAATAAATAAATAAATAAATAAATAAATAAATAAATAAAATCTTTAAAAGAAAAAAATCTCTCACATCAGAAAATCTAGTGTGGTCCTTTAGGGCAGCGGTCCCCAACATTTTTGGCACCGGGGACTGGTTTTGTGGAAGACAATTTTTCCAAGGACTGGGGGGTGGGGGGGATGGTTTCGGGATGATTCCAGCACATCTGCTGTGCGACCTGGTTCCTAACAAGTCTGGATGTTGGGGTCCTCTGCTTTAGGGAGCACAGAGCTCAGGGACTGTCTCGTTCATCTCCTCACCCCCAGCACCACCTAGCGCAGGGCGTGGCACCCGGCATACAGCAGGCGTCAGGGGTCTGCTTGCTGAATGAGCTCCATCAACAAGGACCCCACGGCTGCTGGTGCCCCAGGCTGTGCTGAGAATGTGGGGTGTGGCTCCGATGAGGACAGCATCCCCCACCTACCGCTGATGTCAGGTGACACAAAACCATTTATGGAGGACCCCACGGCCTCTGCTGGGAATCCCAGTCCACAGAAAGCATTCCCACCGCCGGGACATCCCACACGCAGGACGGCGTCTCCTGATTCTCAAGCTCTTCTCTGAGGAAGTGATGCTAACAAGGGAGGTGCTTTCTGGGCAAGGAAGAGAAACCTTGCTCCAACCAGCTTACACAGGAAGGAAAAACCTGGCTCCATCGGCTTAAACATGGAAGAAAGGTATTAAATCAAGTGGCTGACAGGCCAGCAGGCCAGCAAGCATGGGTGATTCTGGTGTCAACAGGGCATTGTCCTGAGTGTGACTGCCGGTCCGTAGAAAAGGGAAGGAAGACCTTCCATGCATCTGGCTTCAATAATACATGCTGCACGAGTGAAAAAGAGACAAGAATTGAGGGAGCCATGCTGGTTTCCAACAGCTTTGCAGGTCCCTGAGGGCAGATGGTCCCTCATATCTGCGCCCTCACTATAGACCTTGCCCCTGAGACAGCTCGAGTGCTCCTCGGAACCAAAGGGCCCTAACTAGAACAGTCTTGTTCGTGGCAAGATCAGAGGAAGGACTTCCAGGGACACCCCAGACAGTCCGTCACCAGCACAGACAGTGAGAATCCGAGTGGGAAGACAGACGTGAGAAACCACAGTTCCGAGAGAACTTTCCCCTGGCAACACTGGCTGCTTCGTGTTTTTCCTTCTACAAAGTCAACCACTGCTGGCTTCTTGACTGACCACCAGGAAAAGAATCACGTGGTTTGGAATTCTCCAAACTTCCCGACTGCCCCTGCAGGTCCCTGATCATGCGGCCACTGGCAGCAGCAGTTCTGAGGCTGGAAGCCCACTCACGGCAGAGACTGATACATGCCTCCTAACGACCATTCTCCCCTTCTTCCTTGAGTGGCTGAACCTCCCAATTTTAGTGAAGCGCATCACCACCCAGTTAGACCGCTTCCCAGCCCTCCTTACAGCTGGATGTGGCTACATGACTATGTCTGGCCCATGGAAGAGGAGCAGAATGATTACCCTCAGTAGGAGTGGGGGCCCTCACCTTGCTTGGTAACTGTCGGCTGGGATGCAGATGTGATGGTGGGAGCTGTGACAGCCATGTTGGACCACGACACAGAAAGGCACTTACTATAGAGGAAACCCGGGTCCCCAACACCATGAAGACACTACATCCATCCTTGCTTACTTCTATTACATATAAGAGAATAAATTTCTTTCAGGTCCAAGTGCCTCATCAGTTGGGCACTTGTAACAGTAGCTGAATTTCTATCTAATTAATACAAGGTCCTAAGCGGCCTCCTCCAGCCATCAACCTGCGGGTTTCTTCACTGTAATCCATACAGATGCCTCTTAAAAAGGATTTAGAGGCCCTGCTTGGCAGTTAACTTGCCTGAGGAATTCACCCGAATCACAGCCCGCACTGCGTTTGCCCTGCTGTCAGCAGGGCAGTCCTGTTATCCCAGAGGCAGCTCCCCAGGCACGTGGACTGGAGGCGGGAAGATAGAAGGGGCGGCCTGACGTTGCAGAGGGCCAGGGAGCAGAGCACAAGCTGCAGCACTCGGGAAGTCCACCAAAGGGAACCACATTTCCGCGAAATGCATGCAAGAAGCCCTTGTCAATAACCCCATTCGTTTGGGGAAGCAACATGATGTGAATTTCAAACATTTTTGACCATGAAATCCTTTCTTCCAATTAATCATCCATGGATGCTCAATACATAAATTACATCAAAGCGAGGCCACTCTGGGAGGAGGAAAGAGAAGGGTCTGGAGCCCGGCCGAGCTATACGTCCTTCTCCACATCCTCCGTGCACAGGAGCCCAGGAAGCAGCTGTGGGAACCTCAGGGTTCTGTAGAGTGCCATCTGAAAACCACCGCTGTAGGACCAAGGGCAGGTGCTGTGGCAGCAGGCAGGCCCACGCCCAAACACCGGCCACACTTCCTAATAGTAGGTGCCCAGCCTTGCCCCCCGCTCTGGGGGTCTGTTCCGTCAGCACCCTCTCTTGCAGAGTTCGAGAAAGGATTATACAGAACAGATGGACGGAAAGCTCTTAGCCCAGTGCCCGGTCCACAGCGGGTGTTTGATAAGTGGGAGCTATGAAGCTGACTCTGTCGGGCCTTTCTAGGAAAAGGATGACGGTGGAGGCTGCCTCCTCAAAGCCATCCCCAGCTCCGTCCTAAACGTCTGCTGTTACAGTGTCTTCTGTCTCGATTATTCATGCCCAGAACCTGCCAGCGCTGCAGCTGTGACAGCGGGGCAGCATTTACCTTGGCTGAGCTCACAATGGTTCTGAACAGGAATTCCGGCTGAGCTGTCACCATTGGCCCGTCACCTGCCAGCCAACTGGCAGGTGGAAATGCCAGGGCAGGCAACCAAGGGCACCCTGCGGGGCCTGCTGGAGGGGCCCGGCCGGCCAGGCGCGTCGGGTTGGGGCTCCAGGCAGCTGTGTCCAACCCAGCGGGTGCTGGCGGGATGACTCGGGTGGGGGCACCCAGGCCCTTGCCTCCACCAGTCCATGAGGCCTTACACGGCCAGCAGGAGAATGTTCTGGATCCCTGCTACTCAAAGTATGCCTCAGGCACCAGCAGCTTCCATGCTACCCGGGAACTCATTAGAAATGCAGAATCCTGGGCCTAACCTCAAACTTGCTGGATCAAAATTGCATTGGAACTAGTTCCCCAAGAGAATCCTTTGCACAATAAAGTTGGTAAAGCGCTGGTCTAGAAGCATCCTCACTCATTTTTGTCCCACAGCGGAGACAGTGGTTAAATGCTCAGATTCCGAAGACAGAAAGACCTAGGTTCTTTCTTGTCCTGGCTCTGCCACTCACCCACTGTGCAACCTTGGGTAAGCACTTCACCTCTCTGTTCCGGGACAGTATTAGCAAGACCTGCCTCCCAGGGTAGTTGGGTAGATTAAATGCAAGGTCATGGAATGAGGCCAGCTTTCGGGAAGGGTTCCTTTAACATTACCTGTTATTACTTTCCCTTTGCTCATGTATCCACACAACCATCTCCATCTGCCCCCGGAAGTGTTCGAGCATCAGACTGAAACAAACCCACACACCCACAGAGAACACTTATCATCACAGAAGCGCAGAAAGCGGGTCTCGCCCGGGAAGGGAAGGACCAAGGCCCGATAAAGGGGCACTTGCATCGGTGCTGAGGGCCAGCCCACAGAGGGGTCAGGGTGGGTGAGGCTGACCTAAGCAGGCCCTGGGAGTTGAGGGTCAGACCAGGCTTGGAAAGAGAGTGTGGACTGGCTTTCTGGACAAAGCATTTCTTCTTTCCCCCACACTTCATGGAGATGGAAGCATCATCTTGTCCTGGCACTGACTCCAGGTGTGGGCTTTGGAGTGCTATCAGACGACCAGAGATTTTCATAACATAAATATATCCCACACACCCATGGAGAATTAGGGCAACGAGGAAAAACGAAAATGAAGGCAGACCTCCCCCATCCCTCGCCCGGCCCTGTTGGACGTCATTTCTTCCCGTCTTTTTCACATGTGTAGCATTTCCATGGTTATCACCCTGCCAACCGCCCGGTGGTGAGGGCGCTTACATCACAGTTTATGGCGCCTAAAGCAGTTTTCGAGCTGAACGTGGCCTTTTAACCATCATTTGCAATGGTTTCCTGGCTCCCTACTCAGAAGAAAACGCACAATTTTCTTACCTATTTCTCTATTGTTGGGCATTTAGGTAGCTTCCAATTTTTACGCTCTCACAAATACTGTGTGGCGACTTCACCAATGCTTGTCCCTACCCTGGACTACTCCCCTTCCTTCGAAGCCTTCAATAGCAAGCGGTGCTTCTCACACTTTAATGTGCAGACGAATCCCCTGGGAACTGGGTTCTGCTCCAGCAGCTGTGGGTGGGGCCTGGGCTCTGCCCCCTCACAAGCTCCCAGGGGCTTCCAGGCTGCTGCTTCCCCACCGAACCCTGAGGAGTAGTGAACAAACAAAGAGGAACACCTAAGACTTCCAGGCCAGGAAATCCTCTCTTTGCTGGGGCCCTATTTTTGTGCTTCCAGGTAAGATCTGGGCGGGGGGCACGACCCTTTTTTCTTAGACCTTTCTGGTTAACCCTCTCAACCAATTAGCTCAACTGATTTTTATAACAACTTAAAAAGTTGTGGGGCAATCTCGGTTCCATCTCACAGATGAGGAAACTGAGGTGTAAAGTGGCGATGTGGCAAGGACATATACTGTCTACCACACCCAGGGCCACAGCAGGGTGGCCAAGTGTCCCAGGATGTCCCGGGATGTCCCAGGATGCTGAACGGTTGGCGCTGAACCCAGGACCATCCTGGGAAAACCAAGGCGGTTGGTCGTTCCCAGCCCGGGGTCAGGCCCTTCCTGTAGAACTCCTCTGCAGTCCCTCTTTGAACACAGCATCCTCATCTGACGATAGACAAACGGGCTCAAGAGGGATTAAGAAATTTGCCCATGCCAGGCTGGTGTGTGGCTCAGTGGATTGAGCGCGGGCTGGGAACCAGGGGCTCCCGGTTCGATTCCTGGTCGGGGCGCATGCCTGGGTTGCGGGCCGGGTCCCCAGTGGGGGCCATGTGAGAGGCAACCATACATTGCTCTTTCTCCCTCTCCTCCTCTCTCTAAAAATAAATAAAATCTTTTAAAAAAAAAGAAATTTGCCCAAAACAAAAAGACAAACAACCCAATTTAAAAATGGGCAAAGGAGAAAAAAAAATGGGAAAAAAAATGGGAAAAGGACTTAGACATTTCTCCAGGGAAGATGGAATGGCCAAGAAGCTCAGAGAAAGATGTTCAGCATCATACGTCATTGGAGAAACACAGAGCAAAACCATAATGAAATACCACCTCACACCCACTAGGACACTACAATTTAACTGGAAAACAAAACAGAAAACACCAGGTGTGAGCAAGGATGGAGGGAAACTGGAACCCTCACCCGCTGCTGCTGGGAATGTAAAATGGAGCGGCCACTGTGGAAAACAGTTTGGCAGTTCCTCCGAAAGTTAAACACAGAATTAGCGTGTGACCCAGCGTCTCCGCTCCTAGGTATGTGCCCCGAATAGTTGGAAACAGGCACTCAAACAAACACATGTGCACACGGTCATAGCTGCTGTACTCACAATAGACAAAAGGTGGGAACCGTCCAAACGCCAATCAACAAATGAATGGGTAAACAAATTAAGGTGTACTGTATCTGAACAATGGAATATTATTCGGCCATAAAAGGGATGAGCCTCAAACGCATTATGCTAGGTGAAAGAAACCATCCTAAGGTTTCATTTATATATGA
This sequence comes from Micronycteris hirsuta, assembly GCA_004026765.1. Taxonomy (NCBI): domain Eukaryota; kingdom Metazoa; phylum Chordata; class Mammalia; order Chiroptera; family Phyllostomidae; genus Micronycteris; species Micronycteris hirsuta. The sequence goes on from PVJI01000836.1 coordinate 77,374, forward strand.
AACATCTAAACTAGGCAGATCCACAGAAACAACACAGATTGGCCATCACCAGGGGCCTGAAGGGAGGGGAGAATGGGGAGCAACTGCTGAAGAAGCACTTTAGTATTTCAGTGTTTCCTTTTGGGGTGATGAAAAAATTTAATACAGGGAGATGAGACTCTTTGGAAGCAGGGATCATTTTTAAAAAAATTTTTAAGTCCTCACCCGAGAATATATTTCTATTGATTTTAGAGAGAAAGAGAAACATCGATGTGAGAGAGAAACATCAACTGGTTTCTTCTCAAATGCACCGAGACTGGGGCTTGAACTGGCAACCTGGTACGTGCCCTGACCGGGAATCAGACCAGCAACCTTTCGGGTGTACGGGATGATACTCCAGCCGAGCCACCTGGCTGCGGCTGATGAAAGTGCTTTGGAACTAGACAGAGGTGATGAGGACACAACATTGTGAGCGCATTAAATATACTTCACTTTAAATGGTTAATTTTATGTGACCCACGATACTTCCGGAATGAAGGAAGAGAGAAAGAAGAAACCGAGCTGCTCAAAGGAAAGGGAAAGGGTCCACAGAGGGACCTACGTGGGAGACAGACCTCCCGTGGCTGCACACCCAGCAGAGTCGCTGCTGGGGGAGGGGAGACAATAGGGACCGAGATCCTGTCAAGTGCCTCAGATTTTGCTGTTAAATGTCAACCCTGTGAGATCGCTATTTACCACCCCACTTGGGAAATCTGGAGCTAACAGGGGCTTGCCGAAGCTCGCCACATCAGGTGCATTACCTAAGGGGTTAGGTGTCCAGCCCAAGGCGGTGTAGCCAGGGCCAAGATGGCCAGACTCTTTCCACCGAGCTGGAGCCTGGATGTCGGGACTCCACCTCCCTGGGTACCCTTTCTTCTCACAAACCCTCTCATCGTCTCTCTCTTCAAAATTCAGCTCACAACTTTCCTGTCCCACGACCCACCCACACTCTACTCCCAGACGCTCTCCTGTACTGGCCCCCTCACCCCTTCACTTCCACAGGGCACGGGCCTGGTGGGGTGCTTCAGTGAGCCCCGCTTGCTCTTTGTGTGTCTGTGCTATGAATCTGTCCCCCTGTCCTGTCTCCCCTCGGCCCTTAAGCCTGGAGGGGGGGCCTTCTGGAGGTCTCCTTGCGGGCACTGCCCGCTTTGCAAGGTTGCGGAAACCAGGCAGGAATTGCCCTCACTTGTCCATCTCGCTGTTCAGCCGTCTTGGAGGACATGGTACCTGCCCCGATGCAGGGTCCTCAGCATTCCTGGGCCTGTCACGGTGGTGGATGAGCCGGGAGCTTTCACTTGGGCCAGAAAGGAGAGCAATTCATGGAAGCTGGGCCAGGGGAAGACTGGGGTGGCAGAAGGGACTCTTTTCTCTGATGGAGAGAACCTACTCTGCTGCAGGGGAACCTCCAAATCCCAATGTCCTTAAACTTGGTCCCTCCCAAACTCGGGCTCCAGACCTCAACCACAGAACAAAGACTGGAAAATCCCCGAGATGGAAGAGAACCTTTGTCCAAGGTCTCCCTCTTCCAGCCTCTCGGAGGAGAAACTGGCACATCCGGGGGTCTCTGACTTAGCATCACGGCTTCCCCCAAGCCCTTCCCCCTCCCAAGAAATCCCAGTGTTCCAGGGCGTTAGGATTGGTCCCGGTGGGAAAACCTCTGAACACTGGAGCTCAGACAAGCGTCCCATTCCCACCAGGATGTGGTTTCAGAGTGGGCGTGAGAATGAAATCCAAGGAAATGGCTCTGACCAGGAGCCTTGGAGCCGCCGGTTCACCCTGGGAGTGCGGGTCGGATCCCTCAAGGCCTCGGACGGGAGGGTCTGAATGGGAAGCGGCACTGTGGTGGGTGGCCAGGCGGGGGCGCTGGGCAGAAGGGGATGGGCAAAGGGGACAAGGAGGGGGCGGGCCAGAGAGGTACAGGGAAGAGGGGTTGGGCCGGAGGCGGGGAGAAGGAGAGGTGCTCTGAGGAGGCCTGGGATGGAGGCTGGGCAGAGGGGCTGACTTGAGAGAGCTGGGCCACGGGGCCTAGCCAGCCAGAGAATGCGACGTAGGAAGCTGAGGGGCCAAAGGGAAGGCAGCTCACCCACCAGGACCTCGGCCCCTTGACACAGTCCGGAGCACGGACACAGACAGGCCGTGATACAGCTAAACGGTGGAGGGGTTTCCCTGGTGAGACCCAAGAAATCTTCCCGAAACAGACCAAATCAAACTTGCGGACGTGTCCCCTTCTCGCTGCTCCCCTCCCCTCTTGCCCAGTCCTTTGCCTTCAAGCTGTTGTCTAGATTGGGTTTCCTTCCACCAAAGAGACCCCAGCTCTCAGAAATGCTTGCGAGAGATGCCGGAAAAGCAGGTGTCCCTGGGGCTCCTTGCCAGGCTCCGGCAGGGGCGAGGCTGCCCACTGCGCAGGTCAGGGTGGGCACACAGCTGAGGGGGTGGGACGTTGAGGTCTGGCTATGCTGATGGGGGTGCTCATCAGCGCCCCCCAGGGATCACTGCTCAGTGCAAGGCCTCACTGGAGAGCGGGGCGCGCAGGCCACTTTGGGGATTCAGGCACGAGACCGCCCGGGGTGTGGGGGGGGGAGGGGGAGGGGGAGGGGAGGGAGGGGGAGAGGGAGACGTTTCTTCTGTGTGTGGGAACCCAAAAGTCAGTAGAGTCGGGGTCCCTGGAGGTCACTGAATCCGACATCCTGCCCCGGACACAACCGCTTCTCATCAATAACCCTCTTTCGAGGTCTCTGGGGATGACCGAACCCCTACTTCTTTTGTTCCTTCAAAGGAGGAGCTCCCCCATGTGCCAGGCACTGGCGACAGAGTGATAAACAGTCTCAGGTCTCACGGTGCTTCGTCCCAGCGGGAGGTTAGGCCATATAAACAAATAAACAGGGAATTCAGTGCAGGACGGGGAAGTGCTATGGGGAAAAATCCGCTATTTCCTCTGCCCCAGTAGCAGCCCTGCAGCTACTGGAAAACAGCCAGCTCTAGAGCCTTATGTACGCTAAGCTAACTACCCCAAATCCCTGCAACCATTCTGGATCTCTCTGGTTTCTAGATAATCATCTAAAAGGAGACGCAGGCCCCTCAGCTGTGGTTAGGCTGAGAACTACCCCACAGGATCCCCAGGGCCCCAGCCCCGGTCCCGGGGTTTCTGTGGGCTCCCACTAACACAGCCGGCTTGTCACCTCCACCCTCGGCAGTCACTCCCCACTCCTGACTCATCCTCAGCCCAGGGGCATTGGGGAGCCCCAAGTGTTCCTCCCGAACAGCAGCCACATCTCTCCCACCTTATTTTACACGTAAGTGCCAGGATTTACATTTACCCCAGTCGTTTCATCCAGCGGGAGTCCGACTGTCATTCAGCTGAGGATGGCTGCTGTCCCTGACCTGAAGTCTGAACTCCCTTCCAGCTGGTGGAGGTCCGATCTGGGACGTGCGGGGCACAGACCCTCAAACCGTCAGCGGGACCTCCTGCCAGGGTGGCCCTGCTCCTCCACGTGAACTCCTGACAGGTGGCTGCTGAGGGAGCCATGAAGCCCAGAGATAATGGAAGTCTTGTGGTCAAATACGCGGTCAAGTACAGAGCCACGTGGTGCCTGGGAATGCCTCACATTCCGGTGATCAATCTGGAAACCAATTTTGAAATTGGTTTGAAGTGTTACCTGTCAGAAATTCCCACGCCCACATGCCCAGGTCACCATGACAATCAATGGCCCAGGTCACCACGACAATCAATTGGGGGACTCTGATTTATTGTTCTTTTTTAATTTCTTAGAAAGAGGGGCAGGGAGGGAGAAAGAGGGAGAGAAACATCAACGTGTGGTTGCCTCTCACATGCCCCCTACTGGGGACCTGGCCTGCAACTCAGGCCTGTGCCCTGACTGGGAATTGAACCGGCGACCCTTTGGTTTGCAGGCTGGCAATCAATCCACTGAGCTACTCCAGCCAGGGCAACTTTTAAAGAAACAAGTACCCAGGCTCCAGCTGCAGAGTTTCTGAACCAGTCAGTCCAGGGTGGAGCCCAAGAGCTTGTGTTTTCAGCTCCAGGGTTACTGACTCCATGCTGGCTCTTAAAGACCCCGCTGCCCTTTCTGAACGCCTGCAGACAATTGCTTCCAGAAGTCCGAATCTCTGCCGCTGTCTTCCACAAGGTCCTCTCTGCACAAACTGCGACATGGCCCTCTGGCCCAAAGCAAGTATCAGTTCTGTAACTGGCGGCTCAATGAAGCTGGGCACAGGGAAGGTGAGCCCCCAGGGGCCCCCTTACTCAGGGGACCTCTGAAGGGCCATGGCCTTCCACTCCATCCCCCTGCCAGGGCTCCTTGATTCTGAAGGACGGACAAGGCGGGGTAGAAAGGGAGTGGGGCTGTGGGAGTGAGTGTGTGGTGGGGTCCTGCCTCAGGGTGAGGAGAGTGAGGCACTCACCTCACGGGCAACATTTAATGACCAAACACTCAGTCATCAAGATGGAGACTATTTTAATCCCATATTTTTTTTTTAAATCAAGATTAATGCAAACAAATCTATGATGAACACAATAGCAAAACTTTAAATATAGACAGGATCAGTGGTGCCAAGCCATGTCAGAGCCTGAGAGAAAAGGAGTACTCAGGCATAGGAATGATGCAGAGGAGGGAAGTCCTGAGCATTTGTGACCCTGCTCCCTCCCTACCAGGCTGCAGGCTGGCACGGTCTCTCTCTCTGCCCCACCCCTGTCAGCACAGCTCTTGTCCAGCAGCCCCTCCTGCAGAGGAGGTCACGGCTCTGGCTGGTGTGGGTGAGCCCCTCCTTGCCAGGTGCAGCTGTTGTCTTCCTTCACCCTGCCCACTCCTGTGTAAGCCACCCTGCATGAAAAAGAAACGATGCAGAGAGAGGGAGGGAGGGAAGAGGAAGGATGCAGAGAGCAGGAAAAACAATACTTAAACTAATATTACCTTTAGAAAGAAAAGGTATTACATCGATGATACGAGAGCAGGGGCCTTTTTTTAAAGAAAAAGAAAGAATCAGAAAATAATAAAGAGCTCTTGGAAATTAAAAATGTGATAGTGGAGAAAAAATCAGTAACATTAAGAAAATAAGGTTGAGGGACAACCACTGAGGAGTCTTACGCTGTTCTTCCACAAACTTTTCCACAGGATGGAAATAAGGACGACAGAAGACAGACAGTTTCTAAAAGCTAGGGGGCAAAAAGGAAGAAAAAAGGTTGAGGAATATCTCCCAGAAAGTGGAACAACAATAACGTGCAAACTAACAAATAAACAACCGAAAATGCAAACGAGACGCGCAGACAACAGAAGGGAGAAGAAAGTTCGAGGATCGCTCCCCAGGAAGGACACCCCATCAAGGGGGGCTGTGGAAAGAAGAAAGCCTGGGGGGAGACGATTGCCAAAGAAATGAAAGAGGAAGCCTTTCCAGAACTTTCCGGTGAATATAGGTCTCTAGGTTGAAACGGCCCATCAGACACCCAGCCAAAGCAGGGCCCTCACTCCCGGAGGTTACCGAGGACACCCCGACAGCTTCTGGAGGTGGGGGGAGGGGCAGGTGTGTCCAAAAATGGGGCATAAGAATGACGTCAAACCTCTCAACAGTGACATCGAAAGCCAGAGAATGGTGAGGCGCCTGCAAACTTCGGAAGGAAAATTATTTTTAATCTAGAATTCTATATTCAGCCAAACCATCCATCAAGGATGAGATAGAATAAAGGCATTTTTAGACATGCAAGCTCGCAAAAGAACTTTTTCTTCCGTGTAACCTTCCTCGGGAAGCTAAACAAGGGGGGCAGCAGGAAAGAGAAGACACAGGCTCAAGGGAAGAGGACACCCAACACAGGAGAGAGACCAGGGGCCCCATCGATGAAGGGCGGCCCCAGGATGGCCGTGGGGCGGGCAGGGGACAGCCAGTCCAGAATGGAGCAGGACTGTAAGAGAGAAGTTTCAGGGCGGGGTGGGGGCAGGCAGGGGAGACCTGACAAGTTTGTCTACCCCAAAAATTATATTGGAGGCTGTTAAGCAATAAAATTCAACTAAGTAAATTTTAAAGAGCTTATTGGCTTTATTGAATGATTCATGAGTCGGCAGCATCTCATCCAGCAGACAGAAGGAAGGTCCCAGCAAAGAGCAGGTCGTGTGGAGGTCGCCCTCTTTCGGGGGTGACAGAGGCCTATCAGGCAGGTGGCCTCGCTAGAGCTGCAGGTAATCCCAGACTGACTGGTTTGAGGTTCCACTCTAGGGAGAGGTGGAGACTGCAGTTAAGTTGGTATTAAGGGCTGGTTTTTGTGCTGTGGGTTTAGCACAAGTGACTCCATTTTGGGCCTGTGGTCTCATTTTTAACATGGCCAAAGGATGCATAAGAGTATATAGCTATGGTAAATACAGAAGACTAAGCAAGTAGAGGTGGCAGGGATCCAGGAAAAATAAAAATATTTGAGAAAGTAAACAAGCTGTTGCCCTACTTGGATTAGTGGTAAACAATATTTACATTATTATAATGCTATAAAGCAGAGCATATGGATTTAACGAAAATATTGAGAGTAAAACGATGCTCAGGAGAGCATATAAAGGCAAATCTTCATCTACACAACAGGCAGTCAACAGATAATGTCTAAATGGATTAATCAGAGGCAGCAGAATAAGCAGATTACTTAGAAATATGGAGGTGACCATTGGCAGAAATGCCTGAAGCCGTGGGGGTGGGAGCAGCTACTGTGTTATGTTTTCCAATTTTAGCATTATTTGACCTTTTGACTATCTGTAAAGCCCGTCTTTGATCTTAAAAAAGTTATGAAAGCATGAAATAAAGAAATATGTACTGAGGAGCACACCCTGCTTTTCCTTCTTGTTCCATAGTTTTTCAGCATCCTGAGAACCCACCCTCTTCCCTCTCCGCCATAGGCACACACATGCTCACTCAGACACACACACACACACAGACACACACTCAGACACACACTAACACAGGCACACACACTCACACAGACACACGTACTCACAGACACACACACTCACATAGACACACACACTCGTAACAGACACACACTCACTCAGATACAGCCACACACATACTCAGACTCACACACTCACAGACACACTCAGACACACACTCACACAGACACACAGACACACACACACAGACGCGCACACTCACACAGACACTCACCAACAGCTCACAGTGACAGACACACAGGAAGACATACATAATACACCAAAACCCCAGACTCAAGTGCAAACATCCTCCTGCTAACACACACACACGACTATAGATGCACCCACGCACATGCAGAGGCCCCGCCACCAGCGTCCCAGGAAGCCAGCTGGAGAGCAGAGACACCACCAGGCGGGCCTGACCCCCCTGGCCTCCTGACACTGCCCCCAGGCAGAGGAGGGTCTCTCCTGGCCTTCACCCTCACTGCTTCGCTTACTCAGAGTTCCCTGCCCCGAGCCCTGCAGCCATGAACTCCTTGGAGACACACAGAGACAGAGATGGCACAAAAATGAGGGGCTGGGGGCAGAGGGGTGGTCAGAGCTGGCAGCTGGACGTGACTAAGAACACCACCCTAGTGGAAGCCCTCAGCAGTAAGACAGTACAGTGTTAGGGACTCTGGGGACTCACCGTGCGTCCCTGAGCAAATCACTTCCCCTCTCAGTGTCCACGGGGAGGGAGGCAGCCAATGAAACTCCTGAGATGCCAAGATGTTATGACCCAGGCCAGACCCTGCTTCCACCCACCTCGAGATCCCCATCTTCACATTGACCTCCAGGGCTGACACCAAAGGATATGTGTTCGTGGGGTATCCAGTGGGCCCCCCGCCATCGCCCTCCCCGCCACTGCCCTCCAGCACTCACCACTACCCTGGTCCTGTTCTCCGGCAGTGTGTCAATGGCCAGGGTGCCCCCACCCAGGTCCTGGCTCAGCTGGGTCCTGTCTGGCTCCGACACTTGCCCAGGGCTCTCTCGGGCTCTCCGATGCCAGCTGGGCATGATCCCCTTGGCGGCCCATCCAGAGCCTCGGCCTGCATTCTGACCTGGGAGAGGGGGACAGAAAGCTGAGTCCTGGGGGTCCCGAGTAAAGGTCTGAGATGGGAACCAGCCCTCATACTCTGCAGAGGCCCCGCCCCATGCCAGCGCTGCCTTTGGGGACACTGCCTACCAGGCCAGGAGACATCCCGCATGCCCTGAGAGACATGCACCCAGCGCTACGTCATGGGCTTTGTACACATGACACTTTCAGTCCCCACCCCGGCTCTCCATCTCACAGGCAGGAGGCAGGGGCTCTCAGAGGTGAAAGAAGGCCGCACAGCAGGTTAGGGACAGAGATGAGTTTCAGACCCAGGGAGATCCGCCTCCCAAACAGTGGTTACTCTTAGCCTCGGTCACACACTGGAATCACCCAGGAGCTTTTAAAATCCCCATGTCCGGGCCCCACCCTGGAGACTCAGATGTAGCGCAGTGCACAGTGGAGCCTGAGCATTGGGGTTCTTAAATGATCCCCAGGGGAACTACTAAGAAGCCCCAGATTGAGCACTGCAGACAAGGGTAAGAACCACTGCTCTGGAACCTTCCAACCCAATCCCTCATTTCTCTGCCAGAAATGATGCACCATCTCGCCTTCCAGGGGACTCCAGGGACTAGAAGCCAGAGGGCAGAATTCTTTTAGTTCGGGGCTTCTCAGCCTCCGTACTACAGACATTCTGGACTAGATAGTCTCTTGTTGGGGGGCAGTTCCTGAGCATTGTGACATGTCTACCGGCGTCCCTGGCCTCTCGCACTAGACGCCACTGCTTCCCAGGCTGTGATGGTCAAAGGTGTCCCCATAGTGGGGGCCGCTGTTTAATCCTCCCACTACCTTCCATCGCCTTGGGCAAGTCATTTCCCCCGTAAAATAAGGAGCCTAGACACCGTCAAGGATGGCAAGTAGCTTTCACCTCGAAACGCATCTCTAGTTAGTGACAGCCAGGAGCAGTCTATCAGAAGAATCCTGAGGCTCCATTTGTGTTTAGCGGGAAAGATTAGTATGGTCAATTAGCAATGTCTGCCACGGCACAGGGCTGGAAAGCGGTGGCACCCGGGCCACTTGGCAGCTCCTCCCAGACTCGGTGTTCTCTCCCTTTCCCTCATTAAATGTTTCTACGTGACACAGAAACCATGTTGGTCCATTTCAGAAAAACATGTGCCCTCAATACAAGATGTGTTTTATATTGTCATTCCCATTGCCACACCTACCAGGGATGGGTATGTGGGACACAGGCCACCAGATAAGGGGATCCCATAGTCCCCTCCATCTTCATTGGTTTCAGGCTTACCCTGGGCCAGAGGCCCTTTGCGACCCCTGCCTGTGCCCACCCACTCCCCAGAGCCCTGGATGTAGCCCCCTTCCCTGGAACACACACCAGTGTTGTAACTACATGCCTGTCTCCCTGGCGCCCCCAGGACTCTCCCACCTTCTGCAAATGTGCATCCTTAGTGCCTAGCAAACAGTAGGTGCTCAACCACTGCATAATTGAGCACACGATACTGGAGGTAACTTGGGAGCCAGCAAGCACAGGGGCTGAGACCAGGCTTGGCCAGGACCAGGCCTGGGGCTGGGGCCAGGCTCTTTGCTGTGAGGCTCTGGTTTGTCATTAGACATTGTATCCAATTAAGTCATTCTTGGCAGCTGGCACCTGCTGGACCCTTGCCGGCCCCTTCTCATTTCTCTGCCCCTAATCGCAACCAGATGCCCTGCAGAAGATAGGGAGAGGGGTGGTCTCCAGACTCCTCCCCCAAGATGCCCACTGGCTGAGAGGGCCCCGGGCCCAGTCCTGGGAAGGCAGCCTGCCCTTGGTCCATACCTCAAGCCAGCACTGCCCTGCCCTTCTCGGGAGAGGCCCACAGCTGCCTCTAGAAGTAGGACTGTTTGAGCTGGGCTAGTCCGCCCTGCTCCCCGGGTCCTCCTGCAAGCAGCCCCCGGGCTGGGCAGGAGCCAGGACAGGAAAGAGCATGTGCAGAGCAAGTGGAGGGGTTCGACTGGCCAGGACGGGGGTGCTGGGGATCTGCAGGCACCACAGTCCTGTAAGTGGGACTGGAGGGTGCCTGGAGCAGGGGCGCCCAGGGCCTGGGGAGAGGGCCGGGGGGGGGGTGCCCAGCCAGAGGTCGGGGTGGGGAGGACACGCCTGTACCCACAAGCTGTTAGACCTTGCACCCATCGGTTCACCCCTCTAAGCCTCAGCTTCCTCATCCCTAAAATGGGACAATAATCATTCATGCCTATGGCACAGGCTGCTGTCAGCCTCCAAGGAGAAACAGACATTAGAAGGCTTTATAAATAGAGGGCTCAGGGCCAGGGCCAGAGGCAGAGTCCTTGGAGCGGGTAGGGAATGGAGAGTGAGGAGTCTGCCCTACCCTGGCCTGGTCCCGAATCTTGCCCTCCCAAACCACACCACTCCGTCTCCCGCCACCCTCCCTCTCCCAGCTGGCCGGGACAGGACCTCACCCCTCCGCCCGCGCAGGGAGCCAACACAGCTGGTTGCTCACGTGTGCGTGTGCAAGGCCCCACGTGCCTGTGCATACTCACACATGCACACACACACAGACTTGCCTGAAGGCCCTGGCCTCCTCCCTGTGTGCTCACACCTGTGTTACACACCTATCCACACCTCGGCTGCTCCCTGCTCTACCTTCTGCCTTGCACTGTAGAGCCCCTGCATGTGAGCGAGGGCAAGAAACTTCCAGAACAGACTTTTCATTTATTCATCAACTCACTTGCCCATGGCCCCCGGGGCTGGCGGGCTGTCACAATAGTAACAGCAGCCACAATGGTCGCCAGTGGTGAGAGAGGTGCTGAGTATGTGCCCGGGCTGCTTCAAGTGCTTTAAACAAATTAACTCGTTTAATTGCCACACTAACCCCACGCGACCGGTGCCAGCTAAGTTAGATCTGTTACAAATTTGGAAACCGAGGCAAAAAGCTGTTAAGGAATGTCCCGTGGCCACACAACTAGTCCGAGGCAGAGTTTGCACTCAGGCAGGCTGGCTCCAGGGTCTGCTGCAAGACGTGCCCAGCAACCCTGGGCTGTCTCCCAGGGCGCCGGGGCAGCCCCCAGGCAGGACTGGCTTGTGGGCGGGGCTCCTGGATGCCCTGCTCTGAGAGCCATTGGGCCTGAACCTGGCAGCTGCCCTGGGAGACTGTGTCCCCCGTCTTGCAGGGGGTAGTCCCGTGGTAGTGCCCTAACCCCCTTCACGTGCCACCGCCCTGCTGCAGGGCAAGAAGCAATGGGTTGATTTCAAGAGGCCAAGTCATACCACCCCAGTGCCTGGTCCAAGCCACCCTCTCCCCACGCATCATCCGAGCTTGCCACTCCAGCCCCACAACCACCACTTGGCCCAGTAGCTACTTCAGCCTCCACCTTGGATGCCCTTCAGCTAGTCTCTCACGTGCCTGCCAGAGCATCTAAGAGGATAAACTTGACTCCAACTCACCTGTGTCCCACTCGCCACAGCCCTCCAGCCGAAGACTCGGCAGCTCCCCCAAGCCCTCGAGGACCCCTGTGACCGAATTTCCACTCTCTCCTCCAGCTTCCTGTCTCCCCAAAGCCCCTGTAGGACCCAGCCCTGATCTATCTGGCCACAGGCTTCACACATGCAGCTTCTCAGCCAGGATCACTCTGCTCCATAAACAAACCCTTCCCCCCATGAGCTCTTGCTCACCCTCCAAGTCTCACGAGACGTTGCTTCTTCCCAGTGCATCCTCTGACATCTGTCCCTGGTCCCAAATGCTACATGCGCCACCCCGGCCCTGATCCCAACACATTGCTGCTGCCTGTGCACCCGTGGGCCCCTGGCACCTGACACAAAGCAAATACTCAGTAAGCTCACATGGATGACGAGCTGAAGGGAAGGAGGGAGGGAGGAAGGGAAAAGGGACAGGAGGGATCTTTAAGTGAGTCACGGGGCTGAGAAGACCTTCCCTGGGGCACAGCCCTGCTGGAGTGCCTCACTGGAATGTCACAGCAATAAAAGAACACAGGTGTGGAATCAGACAAGCTTGAGAATGAAGCCTGAATCTACTGCTTACTAACTGCGATGCTGGACAAATTGCAAAATCTCTCTGAGCTTCGGTTTCCTCATCTGTAAAATGAGCATGATAAAACCTGCACTTGGTAGGTCATTTTGAGTTTCTAACAAAATACTGTACACAAAGCACCCAGCAGGGTCCAGCTCTCCCTGGGTTTCCCAGGAGGACCCACTTTCTGAGGGGCTTGGGAAAGGCTCCAGACGCTGAGCTGAAATCAGGCCTCCTAGCTACAAAGCCCCACCGGCACCCTCTCCCCTCCTGCTGGCGGGCAGGTCCCACTGCAGGTCCCACTGATGACCCCGTCTCGGGAGAGGGAACGAGGCACAAAGAATTGGCAGGAAGGGACCACCAAGCAGCTCCAAATAAAAGAGAAGAGGAGAGTTTGGCTCCCTGTGAGTTTCTCTTGAAGGAAGAGTCTGGGGTCTGTGACTGCCTCTGATTCACTCACTCATTTATTGAGACTCTGCTGGGGGCTGGGGGCCACGTCGGCTGCTTGGGCGACAACAGCGATCCGGCAGACACAGCCCCTGTGCCTGTGCAGGTTCTAGGTGGATAAGACGGATACAGAATCGATAACACAGCAAATAAGACAATGGGAGACCGTGACATGTGCTATGAAGAAAAGCAGGTTAGATAGAGGCTGTGCTGCTCTGGACGGAGCCATCAAGGAGGGCTCCCTGAGGAGGTGGCCCTTGAGCTGACTGAGACCTGGATGAGGAGCAGTTACCTGAAGGTTGGAAGGGAGGCAGCCTGATGTGTTGAGGGACAGAATGGGGACAGCGAGGCAGGTGTGAGGGTGGGGACAGGCTGTCCAATGGCCACGTTAAGAAGTTCAAGTTTTTCAGCCCTGACTTGTTGGGAAGTCCCTGGTGGTGAGGAGGAGGCTGGATGCAGAATCACGGGGCCTAGACAATCGAGTCCACGTTCCATCTTACAGAAGGGGAAGCCACAGCGCAGAGAAAGAAGGAAGTCGCCACAGTCAGCAGGGGCTGGTGCTGGTCCTGGTCTCCTGGCTCCCAGGCGGCGCCACCACCTCCACTTGCCTCTTCCTTCCCTGTCTGTTTCAGACACCTCTGGTTCTACCCGGGCCAGGCCCTCAGCATCCCCTGCTCCCATCAGGCACTCCAAGGCCACCTTCCTGTCTGTCCATCTGTCTGTCTGCCAGCCTCTCCTGGCCTCCCCCTCCACCTGACCCTACCTTTGGGTCACTCTTCTTTCTGCTGCCCCCGCTCCAGTGCCGGGTGGAATGGCTGGGCTCCACGGAGCCCGACACCCCACCAGGAGGGACAGGAGAAGTGCAGATGCAGATGTGAGCTGAACCAACCCCGTCTCTGTGTCCCAGATTCAAGTCTCACTCTGTGACCTTTGACCAACTTCATTGTCCCCAGCAACCATTCCACACTTCCTAGTGCATGATCATCTGTGCTCCTTAAAACGCAGCCATAAAGGGTTTTTTCCTAACAGCCAGATCCCATGACAACTGAGCTAAATATCAAACCGGTGATAACATTGATTATAAACAATTATCTATCACAAGACCACCAGGAGGTACGGTCCCTGGCGCTACTGCATTCTTTGTCCCTTTGTCCTGTCAGTCATTAGTACCCGCATTACACTATTTAAAAAGCACTTATGAGGGGGTCTGTCAGCAGAGAATAATTTGGGCAAAGCTGCTGGGCCGTTTCCCACTCAGGCCTGATCTTCCCGTAAGTAAATGACCATATAAAACATTCTCTTATATTCCATGCAGTTGCCGGCTTCGTCTTTCAGTCTAAAGATGCCTTCTTGTTTCGATGGCCAGGACACCTTGGTCAGGAGACTGCAGCCGCCTCCTGAGCCACCACCACCCCGCCCAGAGGGCTCAGGAGCCTTCTCGCTGAATGGCAGCACCCCCTCCGGTCCAGCTCCCAGCTGTCCCTTCACTAGTCGCTAGTTGCAGGGGCTCCACCACCCACCAGAGTTAGGCTGTCCCTCCTCAGTGGCCCTCCCACAGACTGTCCCACCCCCACACCTGCCCTACCCCAAAGAGGCCCCCTAACAGCTACCCCTCTGGCTTCCTGAAGCTTTCTGAGGTCTAACCAACCTCTCCTGCTACAGAGAAAGTCCGTTTCTTCTGGCTGAATCTCTGTCAAAGCTGAGAAGACAGAGCGTCCTCTACTTAGTGATGTGATTCATGCCTCTGCCTGCCCTGCTCTTGCTGGCCATTCCAGCTGTCCACTCCCTCAACCCAGCTCTGAGCAAGCGGCCTTCAGCCAGGCCTGGGTCTGGCCCTATCCCCCTTGTTACCTCCCAGCTCCCCTTCCCCAACCCTCTCCATGGTCCTTCCAGTTCTGCAGAGGTTCCAAGCTCTCCCTCATCAACCCAGTCACATCCTGAGTTCAGAGGATTCCACCAGGTCCGTTGGGGCTGCAAAGGACTTCAAAAATTGACCTGTCCAACCTCTTCTTTTTAAAATTATTTTTTAAAAATTATCACCCATACATCTCATAACAAATCAGAAAAGGAAAGACAATCATTAAAAATGAAAGAGATCTCCCATAATTCCACCACCAAGAGCCAAAGATTTTGCCCACAGTCTCACTGTATAATGAGGCTATAGGCCCAGAGAAGGAAAATAACTTGCTCAGGGTCACACAGCGCGTGAGATGCTGGGAACAGGAAGCCATGTCTCTGGCCGTCCCCTGTGTGGTCTCCCTGAAAACTGGCGGGGCCACTCTGCACCAGCAGCCTCCTGCCGCATCAGCCTCCACTGCTCTCTGCCCACATCCCCACCAGCAGCACCCTTCCCTTCCCTCCCTCTGCACGGGGACCCAGGCCTGTGCCAGCTGCACACAGGGACCAGGAAAGCCAAGAATGCTGTCACTGACACTGCACCCGATGCAGGCACACCCCTGAGACCCAGCAGCACACCCCCCCCTAACACACACTGCTCTGCTCCGCTCCGTCTGCGGGATGCCCCTGCCCTGTCTGTGAGGCAGAGAGCTCCACCTGCCCAATTCTGTCAAGAGACTTGACTACAAATTACCCACCTCCCCAACCCCAGAGAAGGTCTGGTTACATGAGGAGAATGCAAAATTACCTATGGAAAAATGATTCTTTTATAACATGTGAGATTCAAGGTAGATCTCAGAAAGGACTTCCGGGTGGGAGAGATGGTTGTGGAAAACTAGTGTAAGGGGAAGAGGAGTGTGCAGACAGGTGCCCCCACTCCCAACCCCAATCTGTAGCCACAGAAACTAAAGGCCAAAAGGCCACAGGGCAGAGCAGAGCAGGAGTGAGAGGAGGATGCCGGAGGGTGCGGGATGGAGGGTGGGGGAGCAGCAAGTTGCTTCTTCCTGGGCCCAGAGCCGCTCTCCAGGTACCAGACAGGGAGAGGAAGGCTTCAGTCCAGGCCACCAATGCCCTTCCTCTGGGAGAGATGCCGGGTCTCCACCATCGCCCTGTCTGCTCCCACCCAGCCCCCAAATCGACTCAGACCCAACCTGGGTCAGCCTGGGGATGGGGGCAGGGAAGAGAAAGAGGAGGCAAAGCTTGGGGGACTCCCCATCTCGTCAGAATTCAGCCTTGCCCCATGTGGCCAAGGGTCCCTATAACCCACCCACTGTTCCTTTTCGGACCACAGCCCACTGCCTCACGGAGGCCCCTCTACAGGGGTACCTCCAGTGTCCTTCCAGGAGGACAATTTCTGATGCCTGCACCCTCTCTCACGCACCCTGTGTTTAGGAAGGAAAGTGGGGTCCCTGTCCACCTGCCACAGACAGGGTTCCTGGCATCCCGCGGACAATACCCCCACCCCACCCCCACCCACCCGCGACATCACCAGCCTGTCGGTACTTGCCCCTGCCCACGCCTGCCTACCTGCCCCCTCCCGCCCCCGGCCCACCCGGCAAACTCCGGCCAGTCCTACCTGCTCCGGGCTGGGGGCTCAGCGCCCGGGAAGCCTCCCGGAGCACCAGCACCAGCAGCCAGAGCTCTCCCCGCATGGTGGGTCCAGGACCCGCCCACGGCCCGCTGCAGCCGAGGAGGGGGCCCGGGCTCGGCGGCGCGGTCCCGGAGGCTGGCGGGCGCAGGGGTGGTTGGCGAGGCGGCGGCGGAGCGCGGGGCCCGACGAGGCGGCGGGAGCGGCGAGCGCGCGAGCTCGAGGGGAGCGAGCAGAGCGGCGGCCGGGAGCGGGGACCGGGAGGGGGCGGGGCGGGACGGGGGGCGCGGCGCCTCGGAGCTCACCCCAGTCTTCCCCTGGCCCTCCACGCCCTCCCCCGGCACTCTCCGAGGGCTCCCGCAGCGGCTCCCGCAGCCGCTCCCGCCCCTGGGGGAGGAGGGGTCGGGGGAGGGGCGGAGTAGGCAGACAGACGGACGGGGCGGGAGACCTTTGGGCAGAGAGAATCCCGAGGAGCATCAGCGGCCGCCCACCCCCACCCCAACGCCGCACCTTAGTTCCTGCCTCCCTTCCCCTCCTCCACTGCCCCGGGGAAAGCAGCAAAGAGAAGATCCGAGGGACCAAACTGCAGGAAAGGACAGGCGTCCCTTCCTCGGGTCCTGGCTCCTGCCATCCCACCACACCCCCCCAGATCCACCAGGTTTCCCGACTTCCTGGGCTCTTCCTCGGAGTTCTGTGGATGCCCATCCCACCCCGGAATTTCCTCTTGCAGCAAAGACAACCCCCCCCCCCAGCTCATGCGTGAATTCCACCCCCTCCCAGGGCTGTCTCCACTTTACCACACAACCCCCCATTTCCAGGACCCTGTTGCCCCCCAGCCCTGCAGATTTGGCGGTGGAGAGGGCCTGACTCGGCCGCTTTGCAATAGACTGGACCTCTCCCCACCCACAGAAGGTAACCCACCCCTCTACGGGGACCCCGGGCCTGCTCAGGGCCCGACCCAGTCAATCCTCTCAGCCAGCCCTAGAGCAAGAAGACGGTTCACACCGCCACCCCCCCCCCCCGCCACCACCGTACAAGAGGCTCTTGGGGATAGATTTCCCCCTCCTTCCGGGACAGAACAAAAATACCAGCAATTTAGGAGATTTAATAGACGGCAGGGAATCAGGTCAGGACTCGGAGGTGCCTCTTCCCGCCCCTGACCTACTTCGTGCGATAGCAAAGACCTGGAGCGCCGGAAGGTGGGAGAGTGAAGCGTAGGGGGTGCACCTTGGCTTCTAAGGGCCTGGGGCCTAGGAAATGAAAATCGCGGAGAGGGTACGGACGCTGAGCGCCATGGGGGGAATTTCCCAGGAGGAGGGGGGACAGGCGTGGGGACGGGAGAGGGAACAGGGTGAGCCTGAATGAAAAAAGAACTAAAGACTCTCTAATTTCTCAGAATCCCAGGTCCTCCTTCCTCAAGATCCAATGTCCCAGAAACGGGTTCCTCCCGCCCTAAACCCTCTATTCCCTTACAATGGGACAAGGCAAGGCCTGTCTGTAAATCCTTTCCTGATTTAAATCCCGATTCTGCAGACTCAAACAGGTTCAAATGGGTCCGGCAGAAGTAAGGCCTGCTTGAGTGTGGTTGGTAGGGTAATAATAATACGGGTGTAATAATTTATAGTTTTAATCCGAACATTTCACCTAAAATGGTATATGGTGTGCTTGAATGTGATATCGTTATGTTACAGAATTACATACTTATTATTTTATAATAAAAGATTTTGTCATTAAAAAGGGGCGTTATTTGTGCCCGCGTAGCCTACCTCTTCCAGCTGCGGCTTCTTGCTGCCCTCTAGTGGCCATGTGACGACCCGCAACGCGCGTGTCTTGCTGTTTCCCTCACTTTGCCGGACCTGCCCAGACACCGTCCACCTGCTCTGGCTCTGGACCAGCTGGTCCACATCTCCTCGCCCCTACCTTCTGGGAGGTCAAGGTGAGAGGTCCCAGGACGATATTGCAGCTCCAGCCCAGCCCAGATCTTTGTACATTCCCCAGGTCGGGGTGCCTCGAAGTCTATTTTATAAAGCCTATACAAGGGCTCAGGCTGAATCAGCAACTTGGAAATAATTAGAAGCAGATGACATGTAAATTTTTTAAATGTAAGCCTCTAGAACTTGAGCGTCAATCAGAACCACCTGGAGGGCTTATTAGAAAACAGATTTCTCGGCACCACTCCCAAGTTTCTAATTCAGTAATTCTGTGACGGGGCCGAGAGCCTGCATTACTAACACATTCCCAGGTGGTGGTGCTGGTCTCCCGGACCATATTTGAAAGTCACTGCTGTAGATTTCTCGTTTCTTGCATTCTCTCACAGCTCCTCGTCTGCCCAAAGGAGAGGTAACGAAGGAAACACCAATATAGAATTGAGGAAAAACAAGCTTTGAGGAAAATTGTTGCTTAACCGACGGCGGGGCCTTAAAATGAGGCACAAGGGGGCACCCGGATTTGAACCGGGGACCTCTTGATCTGCAGTCAAATGCTCTACCACTGAGCTATACCCCCGCGTGTTAAGCGCTCGCGCAGAAAGCCTCTTAGCACTAATTACACTCAGGTGCCATGGAGAGCTTAGGGAGAATAGAGTCCAAGGTTTTAAAGGATATAAATTTCAAATGATCATATATTTGAATGTAGGGTTTCTTTTGAAACATTGAGCTAAAGGCTTCTACTGACCGTGAAAAAAAAATGCAATTTGGAGGTGTGGGAGGGTAAGTCCCTCGAGATCTTTGAGATCCCTCGTTTCCGGGCGTTCCTTTGGGCCGAGGTTCCCTTCTTCTGCCCTGCTGGAGACCCCTTACGGCTGCTCAGAGCCCCTCTCTCGTTCCTACACTGTCACGCGGGCTTCTCCGGGCCTTTCTCCCCCAGCCGCAGTGCCCTTAGAAACTCAGCCTCCTTCCCTGAGAACTACCATCGGGTCGCTGGCCAGGCAGACCCGGAGTGCGCCCGCGTTCCCCCTACCTAGGGTAGCGGGCCTTATGTACAGTCAGTCCACCTGGGTGAACCCGAAAGTCCTCGCCCTCGGTCGCAATGCATTCTACTTTTAGACACACACATACAAGCTGAGCGCATGGATTGACAGGACCCGGACCTCTGTCCTCACCGATTACAAAAGAGGTTGACAACCTCCTGAAGCCGCATCTCCCGTCACCTGCAAGGGAACCTAAAGAGAGGTGGACCACAGGACCAAAAGGGTAGCTTGAAAAGCCCGTTTGTGGAGAGGGGGCACCCGGATTTGAACCGGGGACCTCTTGATCTGCAGTCAAATGCTCTACCACTGAGCTATACCCCCAACCTCGCAACTGCTCCTCATTAGGATAAATTTCTGTGGAATAAGGAAATGGTATCAATTTATATTTTAATTTTAGGGTTGTGCTAGAACAATCTAATAGGAAAGAAGAACAAAATCTGAGTAACGACAGCTAAAATTCCTGAGTCCTTCCTTCACAATCACGCCCCGGGAAAACCATAAAGTTAAAGAATTCTGGGCCTTTCTCTGTGTCTAGTCTTCCGCCAAGATATCCACTGCCTAACTTGGGAAGGAGATAGACGCCCTGGCCCCAAGACCGCCCCGGGTCTGCTGGGGTAATGGCACCGCCCCCTGCGTACTGGGCAGCCTGGGTTTCCATTCCGTCTCCCGCCGGACCTAGATAGGACTCCCGCAGGTGAGTCCTGCTCCAGCAGGCGGAAATAAAAGGTGAGTACTTTTCAAAAGCATTTATTACGCCTTTATAAAAACCTTAAGGCAATGTGAAAAAATTATTACAAAAAGAAAGACGAGCTGGACACTTGGCAGGAGCGGGGTTTACATCGGAAGGACACTGGCAGGGAAGGGCGTGGATGGAGTGGCTTGAAGCTCAGACGCTGTGGTCAGAGGCGGCATCGCAAATGGAGCGGGGAGGCCAGGGAGGAGTGGCACTCCCTGCAGCGCCAAGGACTGTTCCTTTCCGGGATGTCCTGTCCCACTCCCTCTCCCGTCCCAGGTTTTGGGTCTGCCCTCCTTCCCATGAGCCTTCACCTTTCTAGAATATCCTTTGCCTAAAGATGGCTGAGGGGCCAGAAAGTTAGGGTGGGGGTCAGGGGGTTGAGGATGGGGTTCTAGGAAATAGAGTCTCTCACTCTGCCCATCCCCCATTCCTCCCCCCCAGATTTTCCTACAGAGAGGCTGAGAGCTGAGAGGAGGAGGCTCCAATTCCCAATCCTCCCAACAGCTTCCCTGGTGTCTCCAAGAAGGACACCCACTTCCGTGGAGTGAGGGGCAGCTTTTGCTGCTGTCCGGCCGCAGTAATTCAGGGTATACAGTCCAGCTCCTCTGCAGGGAGGTGGGTGGGCAGCAGCAATCTCACTGTCCATAGCTGCTCCTGCTCCCACCCCAGAACTGTAGAAAAGTAATAAATAGTCACATGAGTCTTCCACCCATGGAGTCCACACAAAACCCCAAAGTTTCTGGTTGGCCTCAGGCTAGGACATCAGTTGGCAGTAGCCCGAGACTGCATCCACTGGAGCCCAGCAAGCAGCCTGCAGGAAGGGAAGAACCGGGCAAGGGTTAGCATATCTCAGGAGGACGATGACCTTCAAGCCCCCAGCCCCTGCCCAAAGTCTACCAAGGGAGCAACTGATGTTGCAGCCAATCTTTCAGTCAACAAATGTGAACAGACCGAGCACTATACATCAGCTACCGCGCCTAGGCGCTGCCCTCTGGGGCTTACGTTCAGCAGAAGACCTGAGTATTAAACAAATGATTAAGCCAATAATTCCATAACTACATACCTTAATAAAGGTTAGGAAGGAAATTTACAGAGGCCTCTGGTTATCTGAGGGTCAGTGGGTGCTTCTCTAAGGAAGCGGCCTGGAGACCTACCTTAGCAATGTCTCAGGACAAATCCCTAAGGCCCCCTTCCTACCCAGTGCATTGCAGGAGACACTCCAGGGACACTTCAAAGGCCTGGGAAGAGACCTCATAAGCAAGTCCTCCCATTAGACTGTTAGCAACACCAGGGCAAGGGGCAGGGGGTAGGGGCATCTCGGTCATGTCTTTATTACCTGGCACAGTGCATGGCACACGGGGGCACTTAGGAAATGCTGCTTGAATTGCACTGACTGTGGGTTGGGGGAGAAGGGGGTCCTCTTGACTCAGGGGATAGCAAGACACTATACCAGAAATGTGTGCTTCCTTGGGCTGACCAGCCTTCTTCAACCAGCCTTCTAGGTCCCCATCCTGCTGTGATTCCATTTGAGAAGAAAGAGGAAAGGGAACTCTCCAGACCTGATACAAGGCCCTTTCTACATGACCGTGACCTAGCTCCTTCATATCCTTCAGGAGTTTACTCAGTAACTACCTTCTCAGCATTCCCATCTGGATAGCTTACCTACAATTGCAACAGTCTGCCTGTATTTCCAGTCTCCTATCCTACCTGAATCTTCCTCTGAGCACTTAGCACTTTTTAACTTACTACATATGTGTATATATAGAATTGTTTATTGTCCGTCCCCCCCACTGCAAAGTAAGCTCCACGAGGGCAGGTATTTTTGTCTGTTTCGTTCAATGCTGTTCTCCAGTGCCTAGAACGTAGAACGGTGCCTGGTACAAGTAGGTGCTCGATACAGTTTCTCTACAGAGACGCTAGGAGGTAGTAGGTATAATCACCTCCTCGTTACAGATCGGGCAACTCAAGTCAGTGATTTCTGCCTGGAAGATTTATCCCTGGTCTTCCCATGGCTGTCTCCTCTTCATTCAGGCCTCAGCTCAAAAGACGTCTCCTAGCAGAGGCTGTCCCTGACCTGCAGAGCTAACCCAGACTCACTGCAATCCACTTTCACTGTCCTAACCACGCGCATCGGCCCCTGAAACGTTTGCCGTTAGGTTGTTGTCACATCTCTCCCCACTGGAACGAGCCTTTGGGGACAGGGACTCTTCTGCTCACTGCTTCCCCACAGCACCTCAACTGTGGGAAAGGGCTCAACTGCCTTGACTAAACGTGAACCAGATTCTGACAGGAAAGGCAGCAGAATGTGCTGATGGTCAGTTGTTCGCTGGTTTGGCCAGGCCCTGGAGGTCCAGGAGGGGCAGCCACTAACCCTTCCCCAGTGAGGGCACAGCAGCCCTGTATGTGCCACGGGTGGTCTTTGATGGCACTAAGGGTGAGGAACTGGGAGATCTCCACCGTGGTCATGGAGTCCTTCATATCCTGCTTGTTGGCAAAGATCAGGATGGAAGCATCTCGCAGAGCCTGTGGACAGAGGAGCTGCAGTCGGCTGCCAGGGCCCCGCCTCCCTTCCCAGTGCCCAGTGAGTGCCCCTGACTCCCCTGCTATCTCGGCAAGAGAGGCCTGTGCCCAAGTCGGGTGGAGATGGGGCCCTGTCCCAACACAGCAACCCAGCAAATGACAATGACAGCTCGTAGCATGCCTCCAAACCAGCTCGTGTAATCCTTATGACAGTCCCCTGATGTAGGAATTTGATGATTCTCCCTGGTTTACAGGTGGGGAAACTGTAGGATTAGAAAGGCAGGGTGACTTGTCTGGGGTCCCACAGTGAGTGGGAAGTTGCTGAACCAGCAATTTTGGCTTTCATGGTCAACTATGCTGAGGGCATGGTCCTGCATCTGAGAAAAACTAGCCCTGCCCAAGCTGCTGAGCTAGAGGATCTCAGAGTCTGGGCCAACGAAATGAAGCTCAGAGAGGCTAAGTGAGTAAGCTGAGGTCACACAGCTCATACACTAGGCCCTCCCCCAACCGCAGGGCGCTTACCTCATGGGCCAGCATCTTATACAGCTCCTCCCGAATGGTCAGCAGCCGATCCCGGTCTGTGCTGTCAATCACAAGGATGATGAACTGGCCAGCAGAGGGGAACCATGAGCAGTGGGCATTCTCTTTGCTGAAAGTGCCTCCTGCCCAGCTGCGCTCCCCGCTGGCCTAGTACTGCCACGACCCACATCGCCCAGGCAACACACTGTCCAGGCTCCAGATCTCACTGCCCTAGTCCCACTTTTTGTTGTTCGTTTGTTTGTTTTTGTCCTAGTCCCATTTTAATTCCCCTTTCCAACCAGACACAGGGAGTACACAGCAGAACCTCAGGTTTCATGTCAGAGGCCCCACTAAGCCCTGGTCATGCATGGCCCCAGTCAGCCCTTTAGGACTGAAACTTCAGTTGACCCTTGGACAACAGGAGGAATAGGGGCACCGTGTCCTACACAGTTGAAAATCCACATATAACTTTTGACTCGCCCAAAACTTCAGCCCTCCCCCGGTATCCGCGGGGGACTGGTTCCAGAGCCCCCATGGACACCAGAATCTGCGGATGCTCAAGTCCCTTATATAAAATGGCACAGAACAATGCATACAGTTGGCCTTCCACATTTGCAGACTCCCAACCACAGATCGAAAATACTGTTTTTGATCCATGGTTGGTGGAATCTGTGGGTGCGAACCCCAGGAATCCAGAGGGCTGACTATACATAGGTTGAAAAAATCCACATATAAGTGGACCCCAGCAGTTCAAATCCATGTTGTTCAAAGGTCAACTGTATTATTATCCCCATTTACAAATGAGGAGACTGAGGTCCTGTAAGGTGACATATCTTACCCTCAGCCACATGATTGGTGAGTAGCAGTGCTGGAATTTGAACTTGGCTGTCTCATTCCGGGAATGAAACCACTGAATTCTATTGCTTCCAAAGTGAATAAGTAAGGCCCCCAGAGACAAAGGGTATACCCAGCCAATGCATCAAACAGAAAGCTAACAGCAACCAGACAAAGCTGCTAGGAAATATTAAAAAAATTTAACGGGCACTGTGCTGTACAGGTATTTGACACACACGCATCAGCTATTGTTTTATTATTTAATTTTCACAACAACTCAGGGAGGTCATTATTATGATCTCCATCTCACAAGTAGGGGAACCAAGGCTCAGAGAGGTTAAGTAGCTGGCTAAGGTCACACAGCCTCTCCAGGCCCCGGGCCCACCTCACCTCAGTGTTGGAGTAGTAGGTGTTCCAGGTGGAGCGCAGAGCCTCCTGTCCCCCTATGTCCCACATGAGGAAGTGGGTCTTTCGCAGGACAATCTCCTCCACGTTGCTACCGATGGTGGGACATGTATGGACCACCTCATTCATCAGGCTGGGGAGGTAGGAGAGGGTACCAAGAGCTCAGCCCAGCCCATTCCCAGCTCTGGCCTCCTACCCCTCTGCTCCCAAATCAGGCTGACTCTAATCCAGAACAAATCAGCCCAGGTGAAACAAGACTCTGCTGAGCACAGGGAATGCAGACAGGGATGAGAGCAAGTCCTGCCCTGGCTTGGACCCCAGAGAGGGGAGACTTAATAGAGCAATCTCCCCAAACTTTAATATGCGGTTGAGTCACCTGGGAGTCTTGTTAAAAACCAGATTCTAATCCAATGGGTCTGGGCTGGGGCCCAGCGTTTTGCGCTTTTAACAAGCTTCCAGAAGATGCTTATGTTGCTGGTCTGTGGACCACACTTTCAACAGTGAGGGATTAGAAAAATGAGACAGACAAAAGTGCAGGCCATCAGAAAGCTGCTCCGTTTATAGTGATGTAGAAAACACACACCCGTTTACGTGGAAGGAATTCCTCTGGAAGGCCTTTGAAGTAAAACTAGGAGTTAGAGGTGAGAGAGAGCCTTACTTTTCACTGTATACTCTCGTATTGTTTGGATATTTTTCTTCTCATTTTTTTTTTAAGATTTTATTTATTTATATTTAGACAGGGGAAGGGAGGGAGGAAGAGATGGAAACATCAATGTGTGGCTGCCTCTCGCTCGCCCCCTACTGGGGACCTGGCCGGCAGCCCAGGCATGTGTCCTGACTGGGGATCAACTGCTGATCCCTTGATTCACAGGCCAGCACTCAGTCCACTGAGCCACACCGGCCAGGGTCTTTTCTTCTAATTAAAAAAGAAAAAAAAAAACAAAAAAAAACGTTTACATATATCACTTTTTCCGGGGAAAATTTGTCCTAAGTAAATACTCTGGAGGCTCCAGAACGGGAGAGGTTCCATCCAGGGAGTCAATTTAGGAAAAAAAACTCCGATGGGTAATAATTCGGCACATGTGCCAGACTCTGCCAGACTGGGAGCTACGCAGTCCGGCGGACCCAAGCCTGGCTGGCCCTCCCCTTTGGGTCTGCAGAAAGGGGAGAGAGGTGCAAAGGTGGAGCGCAGGAGTTAAAAAGGAGGGCCTGCCGCTAGGGGGGAGCGAAGAGCAGGGAAGCGGGAAGAACCTGCCTGCCCACTAGAGTCGAGCCGGCAGCGGGTTTTGGCAGGGGCTGGGGGTAGATGGCGGGGAGCAGCGGGGTTGCCCCTACGGATCAGCATTCGAATGCCAGGCCGAGGGGCCACTGATCGGAGGGGCTTACCCGGAAGGTCCCACTAGCGTTTCCACAGCACTCCTCCCGGGAAACCCAGGAAAGGGCTCCGGTGATTGGTCCAAATGTTTGTCAGTCTGGTGGGAAAGCGCAACCCCCTCTCCCCCGACCCGAGTCACTTACAACTGGTAGAGAATGGTGGACTTTCCTGCATTGTCCAGTCCCACGATGATAACCTTGTGCTCTGGAGGTATCCGGGGAAAGGGCAAGGTCAGGGCCAAATGCGGTGACCAAGGGACTGTGTGACCCACTAGGCCTGCGACAAGTGTTCCCGGCATCCTGGTACCATTTCTGCTCCCCCAACCCCTTCTCCCCCCCCAAAAAAAAAAAGAAAAAAAAGAAGAAGAAGAAGAAAGAAAGAGAGAGAAAAAGGGAGAGAGAAAGAAAGAAAGACAATAAAAGAAAAGAAGAAACAACAGGACAGGTTTCTTTCCCACCGGGTCCCGGACACCTGTGCCACTCCCAGACAGTGGCAATGAGAGCTGGGCCCCATCTCCCTGGTTCCACATTTCCAGAAAAGTGATTGTCCGAGCGGTCCGGGGAGCTCTGGGCTTGCCCAGAGGAAGGGTCCGGGGAAAGAGCCGAGAGCGAAGTCACACTGGCAGGAAATCGGCGGCGGCGGCGTTTACCGGGAGGAAGGAGGCTCGCTCGCCCAGTCCTGCGCCCTGGTGGGCACCGAAGCCCGCGACCCGCGAGGAGCGGGCAGGGAAGGAACAAGGGAGACTGGGCAGCAGGCAAGGAGCGCCCACGCGGGACCATCCCAGTCCTAGATTCCCCAACGCATCCGCCCCGATGACTCCAATCCGGGGAGCCTCAGGTGGAAGCCGGATCAAAGCGATCGCTTGGACGCCCTGTACACCCCTTACCCTGTTTCCCAAAGATGTCCATCATCTTGGTGATCAGTTGTCCCATGGCGCGTCCCGAGCCAGGCAGAAGCAGGACTCCGCGGCCTTGGGGGCCCGGGTCGAGCCCCCGGAGCTTGGAGCCCCGCCCTCGGGGTAGGGCCGGGCGGGGTCTATGAGGTCACGGAAGCCTCAGGAGTCTCCTCGCGGGCCTGGGAATTCCCTGGGACGCTGACCCCTCACGGGCGCTATGGACGTCATGGTGACGACAAACTACGTGTCCAGAGCCCTGGCTGCACAGGGAAAATGAGGTCCAGACTCCACGTCTCCCCCTCATCCTGAGAAAACCCCGGAGTTCTCTGGGTGGTCTGCTCCCCCTACTGCAAACCCAGGAGACTCAGTGCAGTGTCCCACGGCTGACCCCAGCCCTCTCTCCTCCGAGTGCTACCTCTAGAGCAGGAAACTAAGCAAAACCCTTGGCCATCCACCTTCTGCACCTACCAGCTGTGTGGGGTAGACAGGGCTCCGTGATCTTCTCTCTCTGAGCTGGGGGAATATTCTTGACCCTCAACAGATCTCTAGTCATCCACCAGCGGGGGTTTTGTGGGTCCACTCAAAATGAGTTCCCTTGGGGGAGGGGAAGGGTCTCCCTCCTCTTGCAGGCAACCTCTAGGATGCTTTCGTGACAAACCAGCTGTTCCGGCACAGCTCCCTGATCCCAGAGGGCAGGCATCTGAGGTCAGTGACGGAGCAAAATAGCGATCTCTCAGCCAGAGACCCTGCAGAGGGATCCCACGTACTAAGACCCAGCAGAGGAGAACTTGGACCAAGAGAGCCAGGCTGGAGCTGCTGGTTGTGAATTCCCTTCTTCACTTAAACTGGGAAAAACCAGAAAACAAAAAGAGAAGTGGGGGAGGCAAGCCAACCCGAGGCTACAGGGGTGGCTGGGAGACACCAGCCCTCACAGGAGAGAGTTAGCTCCTTCCACCGCCGGTCTCCCTGCCTCCGTCTCCCCGCACCAAGGCATCTTCCTCACAGCCCTATTAACCTTCAGAGTCGTGAGTTACTCCACAACTAATAAACCCTCAATGGCTCCCTATTGACCACTGGATTCAGATCAGTCTCCTCACCTGAAATTCAAGAGCCTCCACGGACAGCCCCCATCTGCCTTTGCAGCTTATCTGCCGTTTCCACCCACTGGTCCTTGCTCACACACGCACGGCTCTTTCCAACTGTGTTTTGCTTCTGCATTTCCTCCACCTGAGTGCCTTACCCTCAGAACAGAAGATCCCTCAGACCCATTAGCTGCCTGCCATAAAAGCCACGTACTTCCCAAGCCCTGGCCTGGTTCTCCAGCCAGGTGGGGCTTCTCTCCACACCGAGACTGCAGACTGACATGCCTATTTCTCCCAATCACCTGTGAGTCCTAGAGGGCACGGACACCTCTTGCTCAGCTGCGGACTCCGCGCCCCTCCCCGCTCCCCACCTGGTCCGGTGCCTGGCACACAGCAGGAACGTGTTGCTATTGGACCGAGGTACAGTGAGTTAAGCTACAGCCTGAGAAGTGGTGTTTGGCGTCGAGGAGGAGGAGGAGGGAGAGGAGGAGGAGGAAAGTGAACACAAGTTGAAGAGAATCGAGAAAAGCTGGGAAGTTTCTGAAGAGAGAAAACAGTTCTCTAAATACAGAATTTTCATCCCACCCAGCTTGGTAGCAGAGTTAGAAGGAAGAAGATTTGGCTAGCAGAGCCCATCTGGCTGATTCCATTTCAGCCCTAGGAGAGAAGGAGCCGGGCCTTCGACTGGGTGCAGGAGGGTGGAGGCACAGAAGGGTGCCGAGAGGAGCAGCAGTGTGTTAAGCACTTTCACCACCTGTTTCCTGGGTGAGGTGAAGGAACCTCTTAGTGCATGCACCCTGCCCCCTTCGCCGCCACCACCATTTAATTGCAGAATTCAAAGTGGCATTCTGCTAGCAGGGGCACATTGAGTAAACAGACAAGAGCTGCCTTTACGTGAGACCCAGAGCCTGGATCACAGGGGCATCTCATTCATTTTTCATTCATTTGACAAATACGAGTCAGGGGTGAGGAAACATGCCAAGGAGACAAACTAGACCCAGTCTGGGTTACACCAAAAACAACAACACAAAACAAACAAACAAATGCCCCGCGGGACGACAGCAGGTGGGAAGGCCTGGTTTAGAAGGGAGCCGTGACACACCTCTCTGAGGATGTGATCGCTCAACCTAAACGGAGATTTGTTTCTAGGGTACTGGACTGGAACGCCCCCTCGCTTCTGGGCCATGGTGGGCTCAGCTCAGCTCATTTTATTTTCGACTGGCGGAAACCTGCAGCCACACCTAGGACTGAGGCTCACTCTGGTACAGAACCCACTGCAAAGATAGAAGCAGCTCGTCAGGTGGGGGGGGGGCCCAGTGCCTCAGTTCCTGAGCCCCTGAGGTGGCTGTGGTGGTCGAACCAGCCTATCCGGACCTAGTCCCAGCTGACTTTCATGGTTGTTGACATCCTCGCATGTGGACAGCCACCGGCGTGCCGGCTGTGTGACGGTTGAGGGCTTGTGGTTACCAAGAGACAAGAATCTCTCTCTCCTCTCAATACTTTCAAGCCACCTAGAAATACCCCTGCCTGTGAGCTACAGGCAAATGCAATTGCAGGCAGAAGGCACACGGGGAGGAGACAGAAGCATATTCAAACACCTGCTTCCTCCTCTCTAACCTCCTCTCCTCACAGAAGCTGGGCCATCTTGGGGCAGGGGAATTAGCCCTAGACGTGGGCGTCATGGACAAACAGAACTTGAAATCCACAAACCGGAGTCCCAGTCCTTGCTCCGTGGCCATGTAACTATGCTGAGCTTTATCTGTAAACTGGAGTTCAGAATCCCTGTCCTCCATTCAAAAAATCAGGCTTCACGCGGGATGGAGCACTCTGCAGAGCTCCTGACCAAGCGCCCAGCTGCCTTCTGCTTTCCTCCTCCTGGATGTCTTCCCATGGCACCATAAACCCTGTCCAAAGCTAGACATCATTTCTGCCTCTAACCTGCTTCCTTTCCGTGACCCACACTCTCCCCTGACACCTCCCTGTCTCTCACTGGCCACCTCCAATCACTGTCCAAGAGCTCTCGATGCCAACTGCTGGATGTCCCCAGCAACCATGGCCTAATTCCCCATTCCACTGCTGAGCTTAGTGCAGGCCCCGCTCATCTCTCACCTGCCGTATTGCAGGTTTCCAGGCTGCACCCTCCGATCTGTGCTCCAAACTGCAACCTAGGCAATCTTGCCATCGCTGCTTACAATCCTTCCATTTCTGCACACCAGCTTCAGGACAAAGCCCAAACTCCTTCGCATGACCCAAGGCCCCCGGTGACCTGCTCCTGTCCACCCCCCGCCTCTGACCACCACCTTGGAGCACGCTTTGTGAGTGAAGCCCAAGAACATGTTCTGCTTGTCGCCTGTTTCCTCTGCCTTGAACACTTCCCTCATTGCTCTGCTTCTCATCTTCCCTGAAGCCTTGCTTCCTCCAGGCAGCACCTCCTGGTCTGCCTAGGTTCAGGGAGCGACCCTCCTTCTGGGTTCCCCAGGACACCGTGCTTCCCACATCAGAGTTCACTGTGCTGTCCTGAATTACCTGTGGCTCCAACTTAGACTTGTGCCTGGTACATAGTAGGTGCTCAGCAAATGCTGGTTCAGTGAGTCAACCTGGGAATGAAGGATTGCATTGAAAAGGCAAGTGCAGAGAGCACTACCCAGGGAGGCAGAGACTGGGCACCAGTCCCAGCAGTGCTAGCTTTGCCATCCACTCCCCAGGGACCTTGAGCCAGCCACCATACCTGGGGGCCTGCCCAGTTCCTGCTAACCCCTCATCTGGAGGATGTGGATGTGTTGCCCTCTATACAAACACAGACACACTGGGCATAGAGGGGCACTCAGGGTAAAGACCCAGGAGCTGTAGTTCTTCAGGCCCACCACTGCCCCAGAACCAAGAACCAGCAGTTTGTGGGTGCTACGTGAGACAAGACACAGGTGACAGCAATAACAACCTTCAGAAGCCCACTTCCTGCCAGCTGCTGGTGGCAGGAACAGGCAGTCACCTGCTGACTTTCTTGATTTTTCAGGCTCGGACGTGGGAAGTCCCCATCCTCTCTGCCCCTCCCCCAAGTTGGGGCTGGGAAGGGGGTACTTGTGGGGGCTTCAGTGAAGAAAGCCAGGAACTCAGTATCTCCCCCCACCTGAGGTGTGGGGAGCAGCCAAGCCCACAGGAGCAGAAAAACAAGCACAAGCCTGCAAGACATTGTGCCAGTGGGTCTGAATCTCACCCATCGTACACCTACGACACTCCATTTCCCTGACTCTGCTTGTGGGGGGAGGTGGGTTAGCTGTGGGGCTTGGGGCTGAGACTGGCCACACAGCTCCTGTCAGGCTCAAATGTAATGCATCGGAGCCACAAAACAAAGGCGCATCCACCACCCCCCCACCGCGGAGTGAACAACTCCACGCACAGCTTATTTCTGCACACCCCTTCCACCCCCCAGCAAGTCAGCGGCTCCCACTCGCCTAGGATGGCAACCCTGTGGCGGGAACAAAGCAGGCTTGGGAGGCTGCTGCAAAGGAAGGATGGCGGTTTTATATGTGGCAAAATACTTCTCCTGGGGGAGTACAGAGGAACAGACAGATGGGGGCACAGGGTACCAGACAGGAGTGGTCTCTTCTAACCAGTAAGTAGAAGCTGCACCCCACCCCCCAGCAGGGGGATGGGGCACCATTGGCACAGGAGGTGGCGAGACAGGCAGGAGGTGCCCATCCCTGAGGTGGGCAGCCGGGCAGGGCCCAGTCCTCATTGGCACAATCGGCTCTCTCTGGCCCAGCTGGGGTGCTGGGAAGGGGCAGGGCTGCTGGGCTGTGGGAATGCTAGGCAGAGGGACCCTCCAGGTCAGAGGGGGTGCAAAGGCCTCTCCTGGGGGCAGTGGAGTGGATGGGGTAAAGAGGAGGATCACAAGAGGCAAATACAGAGCAGCAGCAGCAGCAGCAGCAGCCAAGCCCCCCAGGGGAGATCCGTGGTCCCAAGGCACCCCCTGGGGTGGTGATCGTTTCTCGAGCACCAACCCAAAGGGCCTCTCTCCTGGGTTTTCAGGGTGAGAGTGAATGAGCAGTTTTTGGTTTCAAAATGAGGTGGACCAAAGTGTTCCAAGGGCCCCACACCCAGGTGACACAGGGGTGGGAGGCTGACACAGAAAGCCCCCCTTCCGACGGCAGCAGACAAGGGGTGTTGTAGGCAAAGCTCATTCCTGGGGCAGGTGGATGTGAAGGCTGAGGCATGGAGGTGGGGGCAGGTAGCAGCATTTCGGGTTGTCCAGTCCTCGGGGTCAGGTCCTGGGTGGGCAGATGGCACTGCATCTAATGCCCATCAGTTTCTACCCAGATCCCTCCCTGAGGGACTTCCATCCTGCAACTTTCTCCTACCAGACAATGTCGCCAGAAAGCTGGGGGGAGGGGGCATGATGAAGGGCCCTGGATCTGGAGTTCGGGAAGGGAAACCTCATGGGAAAGTCTGTGGTCTCCTCCTGGAAAAGCCTCCCACCTTTACTAAATACTCCAGGTTGGAAAAAGGGCCACCCCGTTTAGAGTCCCAAGTAGAAAGAGTTAAGGAAGTGCACCTTTTCTCTGGAAGAGTGAGGGGAGAGACCCCTGAGGTGGGGAAAAGGGGACACTGCAGACAGGTGGGCATCCCCCCCATCCGTTCACCGCAGGTAGATAAAAACCTACAACTGGGGCTTAAGGGACTTCCAGGAGTTGGGCATCTACCACCGAAGAAACCCCAAACGCTGAGCAAAGGCATCTGAAAGGAAACAGCGCCCCCTGGAGGCAGATACATCCCCAGGGGTGAGCCTGCTGTCCCTCCCCTCCGCTGGACTCAGAGCCCTTCCCCCACAGGGCGGCCCTGCCTCTCAGCGGATGTAAACACCCCGCCCCCAGCCCTCCAGCTCGTTCTTGTTGCGCCCCAGCACCGGACCCCCGCCCTCTGCGCAGTAGCGGGCCTTATTGCGGCCGCGATTCCGGTTGTCAGTCAGCTCCTCTTCATAGTCTTCCTCATCCTCCCAGGATCCCTGACGAGCTGGTGGGGTGCCGCCCCCAGCAGGGTCTCCAAGCCCTGGCCCCTCTGAGGGGTCAGTCTCCATGTCCACACACGAGTCTCCCAGCTCCGTGTAGGCAGAGTTTCGGTTGCCAGAGGTGTCGGCATCAAACGTGTCTTGGCGGGACAGTGCCCGCACGGTGCCCACTCGGCCTGACGGGTGGCTGCTGGGGTAAAGGCCTGGGGGCTGGCCCAGCTCCCCGGGGCACTCGTGCACGCTGGCGTGCTCCCCGGTGGCCCGTTCCAGCGACTGGTCCCCGGATGCAAGGTAGGGTCCCTGGTTAGCAGACAGACGGCACAAACCATGCAGATCAGGCAGGAGTGAGAGAAACACAACAAAGCAAGGCAGGTTAGTGACGGCACCAAGGCACCAGCCCGGCTGAGGGAGCAGGGGGCTGGCTCTAGGGGATGGAGCCCAGCCAGACAGACCCAGGGCATTTGCTCCTTGGTCGGGACAGGGGCGCCCAATCTTCTAAAGCCGAGGAAGCATGAACTCTCCTGGTAACTAGGGTACAGAGCCCATGAAAAATGAGTCATTGCTTCCTCAACCCGCGTCATTAATGCTGTCTTGGGGTAAATCATCATTAACAGCTCATTAGTATTGCCACTCGTTAGTGGTTGATTGGGTTAGTCACTGCCCCAGTTTTCCAAATATACTAAGGATATTTCAGTTCAAACTCACTCACTCCAGCTCCTTCAGCCCAAACCAGACCCTATTCAGAGGCTTCTAGAACCCGGAATTCTTCTGCCCCCAGTCACATGGTGGAATTCCTCCTGAGCCCCAGCAAAAACTCAAAGCAGTGGGATAAGGAAGGCTGATGGGTCTCCATCTCCCACAGGAGACAATGAGGTGACCCAAGGTCCCCAGCACCAAATGCCACATGAAGGTGACCTGATGGCCGCTTCCACCACAGAGGCTGCTGGGTGGTACAAAGAGGCCTGGGCCCTAGTCCCGCCCCTTTAAGTTGTGTGACCCTAAGTGAACGGTTCCCCTTTCTATGGCCCAGTTTCTCTACGGTGGGGTGATGGAGACTGGAGCGCAGTCTCCAGACTGTTCCCCGGAGATCTGGGGTGGAGTGGGGAGGGCACAGAAGTGCTTCAGGGGCCCCCGTGGAGGTGAAGTGGCAGCCAAGTCACTAGCACCCTCTGAGCAGAGCAAGAGCTTCCACATAAGATTCAGTGAACAAATGGACTCTGTTGCTAAAAACAAATTTGAAAAGCAATGGTCCAGAATGGGTTTCTTCTGGCTCTAATTGAGAACCAAATACTTAATGATGTGTTCTCAGGGATGGGCCAGGGCTCCCACAGGAGGAGGGAGAGGCAAGGCAAGGCCCCCACAGGAGGGCCTTTCCTGGAATCAGTTTAACTAGGAGAAGAATGGAATCGATCACAGATGATGCTGCATTCTAGGTCCCTTCTGAGGGGCCTCCCGGGGTAAGGGTTCTAGGGGAGGGGACAGTCTCTCTGGATGTAAAGGCTCCTGCTCTGCAGGATTCTCTCCTCTGCTGGGTTTCTGGTGCTGGGATCACTATTGGGTCCAGAATGGGGAAGGGGTCCCGCAAACGAATCTGTCCGTCTTCCCCATGTTTTCTTCCTTCCTAGTCACTTGTCTTATAGGGCCTCCGATCAGGCCTCATACCCCAAAATCACCCCAGGCGGCGGACACAGTCCTATGGGACTAGGCTCAAGGAGCACCACCGGCCAGTTCCAATCCCATCAAAAACCACAGACACCAGAAGCTGCTGGTCGCCACATTTTTTTTACAAAATAAAGTTCTTGCCTTCCTTCCCCACATTCCCTGCACTCCAACTGCGGGCCCTGGGCAGGAGGGGAGATGGGCGGGGCACCTACATGGTGTGCTCCTGCTGCGGGGGCACTACCCTGGCCTGCTGGGAGGCCTCCAGCCCACCCCAGAAGCTGAGATTTCTCCGGAGTGAGGTGAGCACCTGTACCTGGAGGTTGGAGACAGGGGCAGGGCTGGCGGCCAGGGCTGCAGTAGCCATGGTACGGTTCAGCAGCGGGTTAGGTGGGGTGCTGCTGGGCGGGTGTGTGGCCTTCCAATAGGCTTCCAAGTATTCGGCCAAGTGCTCGCAGGCGTCCTCCAATTGGTTCTCGTCCAGGATGATGTCAAACATTTCCTGTGGAGGCGGGGTTAGGAGCAGGGCTAGGATGAGCCAGGCAAGACCTAGGGGGTGAGGGTGTGGCCTGGGCACAGTGGGTGGAGAGTCAAGGGGTTGAAGGAAAGAGTTAAAGAGAGACTTCTGGATGTCCAGGAAGAGAAGGAGGGCTCTCAGATAGGTGCATTGGCAGAACCATAACCGGTCTTGGCACCCGCACAGTCCAGCTCCCTCATTCTAGATTTAAGGCACCCAAGGCTTAGATGCGACACGGAGAGGTGGCACTTCTAGGGCTTGAAGCCAGTCTCTGACGGTCTGCCCAACCCCCTTTCCTGGAAAACCAGTCTGCACGTCGGGCCCAGCCCAGGGGCTCTGGTCCCTCTGTCTCCCGCGCAGGCCAGAGGAAGCCAGAATCGAGATGCTCCCCGCCTCCCCCAGGGTCTGAGCACTCACAGGGGGGCACTGCGCCAGCTTCTCGGAGGCCGCTATTTGCACATTGAGGTGTTTGGACTGAGACTTCCCTCGAGACTTGATGAGCCTCTGAAGTACCTGGTTTAGGGGGAGAAGAGGAGCTAGAGGGACCCCTGTAACACACCAATCGAAGAGGCAGGTCCTGGTTGAAGCCAGCGTGGCCAGCCAGCGTCAGGGCTGCGGGAATATTTGATGACTTTCATCCCTGGTTACTTCTTTAGAAACCACTGCTCCAGCTCTCTATCCACCTATACAATGCTCAGGTGCTCTCCCGGGTCTTATGCCAGCCTGCCCTGGAATGTTCTCCAGGCAGTGGCTGTATGAAGGGCACCCAGCCCATCCCCTCTAACCTCCTTCGCAGGCTTCACTGTCCGGGCCAATTCCCCTCTATGCTAACGACAGCCACGCTACATGGGCACTTGCTATGTACTGGCACTATTTGGTACTTTTTAGTCCCGACAATAATCCCATTAGGGGAACACTGTTATTATTCTCACTCAGTAACAATAACAACAATATCTAAAACAGAGCCACGACCTTAACTAAGTGATCGAAGTTCACATCAGCAACAATGCACCAAACCAGCATCAACTGCCCCCTGACGCACGGCACTCAGGAAGACACACTGCGTTGGTGACATTCCAACGGAAACTGCAGAACCCAAATCTAGTTAGTCATGAGGAAAACATCAGACAAACCCACACGGAGGAACATCTACAAAATCAGTGATCTGTACTCTTCAAAAATGTCAGGGTCATGAAAATCCAAGAAAGTCTGAGGACCAAACAGCCAGTTCAGTTCAACTCCCGGTCCGGGCACAGGCCTGGGTTGTGGGCCAGGTCCCCAGGTGGGGGAGTCTGAAAAGAGGCAACCGATCAATGTTTTTCTCCCTCTGTTTCTCCCTCCTTTCCTCTCTGTCTAAAATAAATAAATAAATAAAATCTTAAAAAATTAGCAATGCCCTGGCTGTCGGTTACAGCATCGTCCTGATGCACCAAGGTTGCAGGTTTGAGCCTTGGATGAGCACATACAAGAATCAACCAATGATTGCCCGAATACATGGAGCAACAGTCTTCTCGCCCCTTCTTTCTCTCTCTCTCACTCCAAAATCAATAAATAAAGTTGTTGTTTTTTTAAATTAGTGAATCTGAGTAAAGGATAGTCCAAGGATTAGAGTTCTTTGAACTATTCTTGCAAGTCTTCTAAAATAAAAAACCTTAAAAAAAAGAGATACAGTGCTTAGTAAGTACCAGCCACTTTATACGGTTAGTCCATTTATTTGACCTTCACAACCCCTCCATTTGAGGATCCCTATTTTACAGAGGAGGAAACTGAGGCCTAGAGATATCTGGTGCCCGACAAAGGAGCGCATCCCCAGGACAGAAACCCGGATAGTCTGGACTCTCAAAGAGTCCCCACCATTAACCTCAGCCAGTGCTCGTCCATGGGGAAAATGGACGTACTGTTGCTTTCTAGTTCACCAGCTACTTTTGCATCCATTATCGTATTTGATCTTTTCAGCCACCCCAGGAAGTGCTTAGATCCTATCATCCCCTTTGTGCTCATTAGAAACTTAGGACTCAGAGGTTACGGTTAAGTAACTGGGTGCTCAGCTCACAGGGAGCCATCCTGGGGTAATAACAGTCACCACCCCTGATTGCCATTATGAACTCTGGGCTCTTTTACATCATTACTTCAAACCCTCTCCCGAATAATGCAGGGAGGGATTATAATCTCTACTCTATTCGTGAAGAAATTGAGGCTTTAACAACCAAAAAACCAACAAAATCTCATTAATAAGCCAACCAGAGCTAGGGTTGGAGCCCCATGCTGTCTTCTAACTTCAAATCCTGACCTACACTTGTCCTCTGTGTTTCTCAAGCCCCCACTTCACCTACACCTGCCCTCTATGTCCCTCCCCATTAATGTCTAGGAGGAAAAACTAATGGAGCTGCAATATGACAAAGTAAATCAGCTTTCCTACTGATTTCATCTCTATCAAGGTCCCCATAAGGACAGTGCAGCAAAAAGGGCTGAAATCAAGAGACAGGAAGGACCTCCCAACTGTCAAGTGGCTGGGTGGCACCCAGGACAAGCAGCACAGAATTCTTTCCGTTTTCTGGATCAAGAATGGGAGGTCGACCAGGGCGGAGATAGGGGACTGGCCCACGTGACCCTAGTAACAATACTTGTATTAATATTTATACAATATTAGTAGCTAATACATGATGAGATACATTATTCCAGACCCTTTGCTAAGTACAAAGTATTCGAATCAGGCTGAATCTGCACGGGGTCCACATGAGGGAGTTCTACAGAGAAGGAAAGTAAAGCTGGGGTGATTACGGCACATAATTAGTAAGCAGTGGCTGGGATGCGAATAGGCAGCCAGACTCCCGAGCGCTCCCGTCCCCTGCAGGGTCAGGCTCCTGCACCCACCTTGGGAGAGGTGATCTTGATGTAAACAACGATGGGGGCCAGTGAGGTCTTAGAGAGCTGGGCCGGGTGGTTGATGGTGTCGGCGTCCAGAGCGACCAACTGAAGGGTCCGGGCCAGCTCGAAGATTCGCTCAATCTCGCTCTGAACCTCAGCTGGGGGAACACGGAGTCGCGGAGAAGGGGGAACGGAAGTGAGCGCACCTGCCCCGCGCTGAGGCAGTGGGTGGAGAGAACACTTCTGGGGATGCCCCCACACCTCACGCCTCCCAGACCTGGCCCGGGGAGGGCGTTCGAGGGGCGGGCTCACCCAGGCTGGAGCGCGTGTTGGAGCGCTCGATGATGACGTGTTTGCTGGGGTTGTTGAGGACGGAGCGCTTCGCCAGGGAGATGTCCGCGGTCACACGAGTGATGGAGATCCTGGGGGATAGGGCAAAGAGAGACAGGGGTCGGGGGGCTGGAATGCCCCGCCCATTCCCCAGGTTCCAGGCCTGCCTTCTATTCCTCTGTCCAGGAGTCCCAAAATTATCATTCAAGCCACCTGCCCATCACCAGCAGCAGAGGACCGCAATGGGAGTGGGGAGCTAGCTCCCAGGGTCTTACCTGCCGTCAAAGCGATGCTTCAAGAAGTCAAATAAAGCTTTCTGCATCATGTCTGTAACCTGAGGGCGGGGAGCGGGGTAGGGGGAGAAGTCAGACTTCTGAAGCCCCTCAGCAACGGTGGGCTGCTGGGTACTTGCACCCTCACATTCCATTTTCTCCTTCAGCTCCTGAGATGACTGGGATCTTGGGGCTGGGGAATCCTTCTGAGTGTGAGGAGCTTCCAATGAGCTCTGATTCTACAGGTCCTTCTAGGTGGTACCTCCGGGAAGGTGGTATCTTCTGGGGATTTGGGGGGAGGAATTGGACCCTCTGAATAGGTCTCCCTGTGGGTCGAGTCCCTCTGGGAAATTTCTCTCAAGGTCTGTACCCTCTGGACAGGACACCTGGGAACCTGGGCCCTTCGAAGGAACCTCTCTAGTGTCTGAACCTTTGGTGTCTCTCTGGAGGTCTGGGCCCCTCTGGGTCCACTCCCCTCTGTGGGCTCCTACCTCATAGCCCTTGAGCGACGGTCCCACCAGGATGATGGGCCTCATGGAAGGCACCACGTCATAGGGGGGCACATGCTCTGTCTGGAGGGGAAGCAGGAAGGGGAAACCCCAGAGTGGAGATGGCATTAGCCCCTCTCCCCCAGCCTTCCCCATGCATCCTTTCCTCCCCCTGGTCCCAGAGCCCAGATGTGGGGATCAGGGGGAGGGTGGGGAGGGATGGCCAGGGAGAACCAGGAAGGGTGGGGGAAATGGGGCAGATATAGGAATGGGTGTTAGAAGGTCCCCCTAGCTCATCCCAGGGTGTGGGGAGGGGGACACAGAAAGCTGTGATACTCACCGACTTCTGCTTCTGTTTGGCTGGGTCCAGAGATTGCCAAGAGGGGGGAGGGAGGAAGAGAAGGGAGGGCACCCAGGCAGGGGCAGAGGGCAAGGAAGGAGCCAGGACAAGAGAGGGAGGGAGAGCGGGCAGACGAGGAGAGATAACAGGGCATGCGTGTTAGTGACAGACAGAGCCAGAGAGGGGGGACGGGACCCCATGCCAGGGGGAGCCAGCGATGGCCCTGGACCAGGGCAGGGCGTGGGACTGTCAGTCAGTCCAGTGGTCTTGGGAATATTCGGACATACCAAGCCCCCCTTTCTGGGTCTTGGAAAAGAGCTGGGAAGGGTGACAGCCCCTAATTCCACCCCTGCCTCTCGGCCCCGGTGCAGGCTGACCTGCCCGCTGTAAGCGTTCCCTTAGCTGTCCTGCTCGGTAGCCAGTGGACCCTCACGTGTCCACCCCAGACCCACGGAGCTCGAAATGGGCGAAGAAGGGCCACCGTTCAGCTTCCCCCTTTGAGTTCGGCAGGGGGGCAAATGTGTACTATCCCACTGTGGTGAGGGGAAAGGTCAGGTTTCATTACCACCAGACCCTACTTCCGGTAGGAGAGGGGGGAAGCCTTCCAAGGGAAGGGGTGCTTCAATGACAGGAACCATCCCTTCCTGCGGAGCGGCCAGGGTAAGGCTGTGCAGAGGCAGATGTGCCTGTTCCCTGCGCCGTCCCGTCCCTCCCGCCTCCTCGGCAGATCCCCATGGACTCAGGCTGCTACCAATCTGAGTCCCTTCTGGCCCCTCCCCTGCCGAAGATCTGGGCCCTGACCCCCTCCCCACTTGAACCCAGCCAGAATTACCTTCTTAAAGAAGGGGATGCGTTTGCCATGGGGTGGCGGGGTGGTGACACTGCTAACACTAGTCTTGGCAGAGCCGCCATGCTCCCCAAGCTCGGCCTCCTCGTCCTCTAAGTCTAGGGGGTCTAGTTCAAATGCTAAGTTAGTCATTTCATTACCTGGACCGCAGAGTCAGGACAGAGGGAGGGAGGCGAGGTGGGGAGGAGTGAGGTGGACATGGAGACACAGATACAGAACGCAGGGATGGGATGGGGAAAAAAGAAAGAAGAAGAGGTGAATGGAACAGGGCTGGGAGAAATGAATGGGGGGCGGGGTGGGGGGAGTCAGGCAGAGAGATGGAGCTACCAAAGAGATGGGAGAGGAGAGACATGAGAGGATGGGCGTCAACGGGCCCAGCTTGTGGGGTGTCCTACTCTGTACGGAGAGGGGACTGCTGGGTGTGTGTGGGACTGGGGTACCCACTACTGCAGGGGAAGGAGGGGAAAGGCAGTGGGGAGACTATCCCACCCGGGAGCTTCCCCCGACTCCCTGGGGAGGCGGCGGCTCTTACCGCTGGCAGGGGGTGTGGGGCGGCGGGTGCCAGTCACCACATCTCCCAAACTGGAGCTGGAGTTGTCTCCTGATTTGCTGTGTGGGCAGAGAGAAAAGTGGAGCTCTGAGCCAAGGGGTGGGTGTGAGGCTGGGGGAGTCTTGTTCTCTCACATGCTGCCCTGCCCCCAAGATCCTCTGGCCCCACGGGTGGTGTCACAGG
Organism: Micronycteris hirsuta; assembly: GCA_004026765.1. Classification (NCBI taxonomy): domain Eukaryota; kingdom Metazoa; phylum Chordata; class Mammalia; order Chiroptera; family Phyllostomidae; genus Micronycteris; species Micronycteris hirsuta. The sequence goes on from PVJI01000836.1 coordinate 117,745, forward strand.
CAGCTCCACACCCTCAGGGCGATGGTGAACCCCTGAGGCCTCTCCCGGGGTTGGCAGGGCCCCGCCCCCAGCCAGACACCTGGAGCTGAGGCGGTTCTGGCGCAGCTTCTGCTCCTGCAGCAGACGCAGGCTGTCCAGTTTGACGGGGCTGGGGATGAAGCCAACCTCGCAGCCCTCCTTCACCAGTCGCCCGATCCACCAGTCATTATTGTATTTCTGCAAACGACAGGTGGGGTGGGAGAGACCAAGAGGGAGATTGGAGGTGCAAGCCATCAGCCATCCTGCAGGGGAAACCACCCCTGGACTTGCCTACCCTCCCCAGGGGGCGGCACCCTCAAAGAGCCCCATCCCCGGCTCCAGCGTCTGAGGATGGCCCCAATTTTCTGGACAACTTCAGGATCAGCAATCTCTGGGGCCATGGATCACCCCGCCCCCAGCACACCCCTGTTCTGAGAGTCCTTCCGCCCGACATGTGGGCGCCCTGCCCCGGAAAGGCAGGGAGAGAAGTGACTGCTGACACCTACATGTGCCTGGCAAACTGCCGCTCCACTTACAGGCCTCGTCACAAACACGCCCAACAAGCTGGTGACATAGGCACCTCCGCCCCATTTTACCACTGAAACATTAAGAGGCTCAGAGAGGTGGAGAGACTTGTCTAAGGAAGCTCAGCAGACTCAGCCCAGCTCTGCTTGGCTCAGAATTCTTTTTCCACTACAGTTCCAGATGCCCCCTCTCCCGGCACCCACCACGGCCCTGCCCTCCCTCCAGATGCCACGTGTTCTCTCCACCTCTTTGATGTGCAGGAAGTCCTTGGGCTCAAAGGTGATGGCCATTCCCTGCACGGGCACCTCATCCCCTGGAGATGGGTTGTAACCGACATTTGTCCGAACAGCAAATGCCACCGGCTTGGTCTGCAGGAGGCGCACAGGGAGGATGACAATCAGATGGTTAAACCATAATGCGGCGTACAACTTCTTCACTGTGCTGGTGATTACATAGAGGTTTTATGGACTGTTTATTAAAAGGTACACTGAATGGTGTCTTTTTTTTTGTTGTATTTATGTGAAATTTACAATTAAAAAGAAAGCAAAAAGTAGAACTCAGCCCTCTTAGGGTGGAGGGGCCAGTGGGGAATGATAATTATGAGGAGTGGGGGAGCCCAGAATGACACCCAGAGGGAATCATCATCATCCTCATCCTCATCCTCCTCATCCTCTACTATTTAGTGTGCCAGGTACCATGTCACATATTTCACATGCATTTATTTATCACAGAAATCCTACAAAATATTATTGTCTTCATTTTAATCAATGAGGAGACTAAATTTCAGAAAGGTTAAGTGACTTGCCTAAAATCACACAGCTAGTAAGAGCAGCCCAGAAATTTTGACTCCAAAAGGAAGTATGAAGTGTTTTGCCCTTCTCACGTTCCTATTATATGTGGAAATAGGATTAGGCTGAAGTGTGCACTTATCATACTGTATAACGAGGCAGGTGTCACAGTCTCCACTTCACGGGTGAAAGGCAAAGGCACGACCACACTGAGGCCCGGAGGTGTGCCGGCTAGGAAGTGGCTGGGCCAAGACCGGGTCCTGGGTCTGTCCAGGCTGTCTCCAAGGCCCAGGGGCAGGTGGAATAAGACAGCACAGGCCAACCCTTCTTTCTCACCTTGGCTTTCTCAAGCTGGGCTAACGCCTGGCGCTCTGCCTCCTTCCTTAAGGCTTCCCGGTCCTCTTCCAGAGACACATCAGAGTCCGATGGGCGGCTGGTGTAGGACTCCGCTGAGCCCTGAAAACAGACAGGGCCAGCTCAGGGCCAGAGCAGGGCTGAAGCTGCCTCTCCAGTTCCTGGGCCTTGGAAGGCATGGAGGTGCCACTCATCATGGAGGCCTCAAGTCCCAGGCAGCCCAGCAGGATGCCACAAGGCGTAGAAGATGGTATTAGATGGGAGGGACCAGGGACTGAGGTTTGCAGGCCCACAGGAAGCGTGCGGCCCTCGGAAGGGTGGCAGCAGCGAGCCAGGGGTTAAGGCAGGTCCAAGGACAGCTGCTTGGGGCCCAGGGAGGGGCGGGAATCTGATAGGGGCACAGCGCAGGAGAGGAGTGCCAGGGGACGAGTCTCCCCTCCCTGCTCCTCGTTTTCTCCCCTGCCCCCAGCACCAGCTGAGACAGACTCAGCAGAAGCCCAATGGGTCTTTCCAGGGACTGTAGCCATCAGCGTAGGTCTGAGCTTTCTGCACTGTTGGTAGTGGGCAGCCTGCTTGACATGGCAGGGCCACCAAAAAGTCTGCTGCCTTGTGCTCAAGGGTGAGGGGAGACAGGATCCTACCATCTCCAGCAGAATCAAGGGAGCTCCAACCCTCAGGCTCTCATTAGATACAAAAGAGAGTCCAATATTCCTGCGGCAGCGCAGGCGGAAGAGGCAAGTTAGGAGGAGAGCGTGGGGCAGACCTTTCCTTAATGCGAGGGCTGCAGCGGCCACGGTTAAGGCCAGCTCAGAGGTCAGGGTGTGCCAGGAAGCTGGTTGTGACCACAATGACCATCCCTGAGCACAGCTTTTTCAGTGATGGAAGACACATGCAGCCTGTCCAGGCCCGCAGTGCGAACGACCACGCTTACTCATGGGTGTGCTTGGGTGTGCGACTTCAGGTCTGTTTAGGAGGGTGTGCTCTACGCTAGGCGCTGGGTGTCGTGACTGGACGCAGACAGGCACACAGGAGCCCACGCAGGGGGCACCCTCGGTGTCAGTGTCCCTGAGGGTGTGCAGCACATGAGGGCGGGAGCCAGGAAGTGTGGATGTGTGTGACGGTGCTATGGCTACAAGGGGTGGGAGGTGACGTGGGGAAAGAACAGGACTGCAGAGATGGGGTTTTTTTTCCCTGAGGGCATAAAGGGGTCACTTGGCCAGAAATGCCCATTGGCTTGGTATGGAGGGGACCTGAGAAAAAGAGAAGACAAAGCCCCACCTCCCCCAGAGGGCCCTGGTCGTTAGCAGTGCAACTGTCCACCCTTTCCCCAGCCAAATCACGAACCTGGGAGACTCGAGAGGGGCAAGGTTGGCGGTGAGGGTGAAGTCACTAACAGAAACTGGGAAACAGAAGGAAGGAAGGAGAGTGGAAACCAGCTGAACTACCACTCTTCACCCCTCCTGACGGGAGCACCCTGAGTCAGGGAGACAGATGCACAGACAGCCAGAGAAACAGACCCACCAACAGACAGACAGACAGAGAGGCATGTACTGACCGAACACACACATACGCACATGCACACACACATGCGCACACACACGCACACAGGCATATCAGGAATGGCAGAAGACAGGGAAACGGTGAGGAGGCAAAGAGAGGCTGGAGTGAAGCCCCCTCACAAGCTTTCTGGAGGGGCCGCTCCCACCCCGCCCCCCCATCCCCAGCTCACCACCACGAGGGTCCGGTTGGGCACCTCCATCACAGCGCCCTCAGTGCCTGGCCCTGCTGGCCTAGGAGGTGGCCCAAACTGCCCGTTCCCCCAGGGGGCTCAGGTTACAGCAGAGTTGCTACATATGCAAACTGGGAGGGTATATTTAGCTCAGAGATGTAGCAAGGACTGCCCCCCCACTCCCTGCCACCTACTGGGGGTCAGAGCTCGGGAGCTGGGAAGAGGAGGGATTAGAGGCTGGGGTCTGGACACCCTGGGATGCCAAACGTCAAGGCCTTTTTCTGTCAAGAGGTGTTGCACTGAGAGCACAGCATCATTTTTCCCAGGCCCAGCCCTGGCCCAGTCCTGCAACAGGAGGAATGCGGGAGAGACTGAAGAAAGGACTTCCTATTTGTGTACATAGGAGACGCTGGGATGAAGGGCCCCTTTCCCGGGCTCATACGTGCCAAGTGCTGTGGAAACAGGAATCAAAGAGAAGGGCCTCACTCCAGTCTGTGGTGGATCTGCCTGGCACTGTCCCCTCTGTTCTGGCCCAAGGCGGGCTGGAGCTCCACAGGACCCCTCCTCCCTACTATCCTCTGCTCTCACGTGCTTTGCCCATTTCCTCTTCAACACACTCCTTTCCCTTGTCTGATCCCAAGCCCCTCACATCTTTTTTGGGTACCAGGCTTTGTTGAGATGCTCCGTAGTCATAGCAACCACATGCTTCTCCCTGAGCCTGAGATGGCCTGGGGTTGAGAATCAGAACAGAGATGAGAATGGCATCTTCCTGACTGAACACAGACGACCCCGTAAAGCTATTCAGTGACCCTGCCTTCAGTGAGGGGTGCTGGGCTAAAGTCCTTTCTAAAATCAATTCTCTGCTGCCAGTCCCCCACCTCCCTCAACATACTTGCTCTCCATTTGTAAAAGAATAGCCATATGTGGACGTGAGGAGGGTATTTTCCTGACCCACACCTAACCAGGGCTCCAGGGACTCGAATGCCCTGGCTCCTCGTTTCTTAGGACTTGGCTAGACCCCTTGCTGTCAGAGATTCTGGGGGAGGACATGGAAGCAGACAGCCGGCAGGGGGAGTGGGCGACAGCCCGAAGCAAGCTCGAAGGAGGCAGGCCAGGCTGTCCCTGAATGAGATGACGCAGGCAGGCAACAGGGGCTGCTGCCTGGTGCTGGGGGAGGGGCTGGGCGGGGGCTGAGGGAGTGGGTGCAGCTGGCAGTAGATGCAGGAGAGGTCATGGGGTGTCAGTGTAATGGGTGGTTCCAGACAGGTGACAAGTGACAGGGGGGAGGGTGTCTGGAGAAAGCTTCAGACCCAGCTCACCAATGCTGGGCTCCACCAACAAGCCACCACCCTCCTCACAGCCCAGCCTCCCTGTTACCTGGCGGACGAAGCTGTTGGAGGTGGTATCCGAGGACGTGCTTCCATCTGACCTTTTGAACCGCCCTTTCCTCTTGCTGTACTTGCCCTAGAGAAGCCAGGAAGGGACAAGAGTGGAATCGGAAAGGCCCTTTCCCAACCGTTACCCCATCAGGCCCAGAGCTACAACTAAGCCTTGGAAACACCATTCCCTATCTGAACAGCACCCCTATCTTCTTCCTGAAATGGTACAGCCCAAGGGGGAGGGGGGCCCAGACCACAGTCACAGAGAGCAGGATAGTGCAAGAGAGCCCTAGGAAGCGCACACAGAAACCCCCAAACCAAGCCAGAGAGGCTGAGAAGGAGGAGGCGCTAAGTAGCTGGAGGCTCATTAGGCAACAAAGCTAATTAAGATGCTGGGCAGGCCAAGGGAAGGGAGAGGCTGCCTGCAGTGCTGGGGGCCGGGTGGTGGGGGGGTGGGTAAAGAGATATGGGGAGAGTCCCCCTCCCTCTCCCCTCCAGCTAGAGCGGAGGGTGGCTGAGTGTGCCCATGGCCCCCAGAGAGAAGAGGAATTGCCAACTGCCAACTGCTAACGGGGCCCAGCTTGGCTTTTCTTGTGCCGGTTCTTGCTTGCTTTTTTCGCAGACTGGGGAAGGGAGTCGCACTTCGCAGCTCTCAGAGACCCAAAACTAGATTTCCTGGGAGGGGGTGAGGGCTGTGAAAAGGTGTTTGGAAAGGGAACATCTAACCGAGCCCACTGCCATGGGGTAGATTTCGCTCAGCACCCCCTACCCTGGCGGGACTTTTTCTTAGGCCTCTCTCCACAATCACAGTGGCCACACCTTTCCCAAGGGAGTAAGAGGGATCAAGCCTCCACCCACTAACCCCCAGCAGCCACTGCCTACATCCTGTCCCCATGGTACCCACCAGGCTGCATCAATCTAAAGGCCCCTTGGCCCTGCCACAAGATGAGCCTGGGACACAGCCCCCACAAATCCCTGGGGCAGGCTGGCTCCGTCTCGCTGGCGAGGCTTCTGACTTGGCTGGACTGGACAACGGCCTGATCACTCCAGCAGCCACACATTCAGGTATTTCCAGGCCTCCCATAAAGGGGGCTGCTTTTTTGGCCCTCCTCAACTCACACACACACTTGGGCCCCAGGCCAGTCCAGAGTAGAGGGTGATGACTGAGGTTCAGGCCCTCCAAGCCCCTGTCCCCAGCCTGCATCCTTGAGTTTCTTTACTAAAGAAGGTAGATAAGCCATGGCCAGACTAGGATTTCTGGTCCCTCGGGCCTGAGTACAAGAAGGGGGATGGACAGATGGGAGAGAAGGGCACCTGGGAACCCAAGAATCCCCTCTCCCACCCGCCTCTTCAAGCCAGATATATACCCAACCTCTAGGACTCAGGATCTCTACAAACTTAAGAGGATCCCCTAGCAAACCCCAGACTCTTTGACACCACCACCACCACCACCACCCTAGGCTGGTGGGAAAAGGGAGTGGCACCCAGAGGGACAAGGGACAGCTGAAAGGAAGGCCCCAGCCAGCTGCCTCCCAGACTCCAAGGGGCCTGGGGTGGAGAAGGGAGGTATTTTTAGGTCTGACCTGACCCCAGCCACACACACACACACATACCCATCAACCACATTATCTGACCATTACGGTTGCTACAGGCCGGCCACGGCAAGAAAAGAGTTGATGCTATCCTAGACTTCGGGTATTGCCAGATTAGACAAGGACATGTCCCAGAGAAATCCCCCGCTCAACACGACCATGCCAGACCTTGCTGGTCACTCCAGAGGCAAACCAGCACACTCAAGAACGCCCCTTCCTCCGGCACGGGAAAAGTGTGAATGGGGGTGGGGCAGCGACCCCCACCCCCAGGTAACTCAGATTCTTCCCCTCCAGGGCAGGGAGTTGGAATTCATCCAACTTTCCAAACTTTGGAGGCATTTTTTCCGGGGCTGAGGGTAGTGGGGAGGATGGGCAGGGAGAGATAACGTGGGTGTCGAGGAGGAGAGGCTGGTCCAACATAGGGGTGTAGCGGATGTGGCTGGAATGGGGGCCTGGCCCCTTCCCCACCCTCTAGGGCCACTGTCTGCGGCTCCGAAGGCCTGCTGGCACCGCCCTCTGACTATCGCCTCGGCCATCTCCAAAGCCACCCCCGCCCCACCCACCCCCGCCCAGCGCCCATGAGCGTGTTCTGCGTCGCCCCCATTGCCTGGGATTGCTCTCTACGCTCCCTCAACCCCGGGATCCCCCCGCCAACACCCCCACTCTCAACCCTCTGGAGCCGTACCCGAGTAGCAGGGACCCTGATCGCGGGGGAGACGAAGAGGTGAGGGTGACAGGCTGCCCGACCGCCCCCTCCGGCTCCGCAAAACCGCAGCCCAATTCCGGGCCAAGCGCCCATCAATCATTAACCCGCAGAGACTGGGGGCGCTCAGGCGCCCCTCTCCCCTCTGCGCCGAGCACATAACCCCTTCCTCCCCAGAGCCCTTCGAGCCGACCCTCCAAAGTCCGCGGAAGGGGCTCCCTTCCCTCCGACCGGCCACCACGCCTCACCTGTGGGCTGGGGTCGAAGACCTCCATGGGAATCTCCTGGGAGGGTGGGTAAGGGCCCCGGGACATGCTGGTCTTCTGGACCATGGAGAGGAGCCTCCCCTTCGGCCGCCCGCCCGGCCCAGCCGGGCGCCCTCAGCGCATGAGACAGGCCGTCGGAACCGAGAACAGCGCAGCGCAGCCGGCACCCGTTTCAGCCCCCTGGCCCGGCCAGCGGTTGCCTTCTTGCTGCCTTCCCTCCCTCCTCCCGCTCTCTCCTCTGCCTTCGCCGCCGCCGCCGCCGCCTCCTACTCCGCCCCTGAAGGCTCAGCATCTCCCCACGCCCGCTCCGCTTCCCCCCGCCCCTCCTCCCTCCCTCTGCCCGCCCCGGCCCCGCCCCTCGCAGCCCCTCCGCGGGCTCCGCACAGACAATGGAGGGGCGGCGGGAGGGGGGCACACCGCTCCTGGCTCGGGAGCTGGGCGCGCGCTGGCCTCCAACTGGCCTGGGGTGAGGGCGGCCCACTCTGCGGCGATGGGGGCTAGAAACTCTCCTGGGTGCGGGGGAGGGGGGCGGTTTACCAGGGGATGCCAAGCGCTAATGGAGGTGTAACACGAAGTAGCACAGCTGGCACCGCGCCCCACTTCCAAACCGCTCTTTCTAGCTGGTCTTTTTCACCTCCAGCTTGGGTCACCGGAACTTCCCGACCCTTTTACCCCGGGACCTAGCTTTAACTCCTTTCTCACCTGTGTAGGCCCGGGTCACCTTGAACCAAACAGAAAGCCCCCTTCCCCTCTTATATGGTGCCGGCTGCGGCGAGTCTGAGCCTGGAGTGGGGACGGTGTCCAAAGGGAGTCCCAACGTAGAGCAACAAGAAATCTCAGGGACCCAGGAGTCCTTGTGTCCTAGTCGCTAGTATCCCCAGACCCTTCCAAAAGGCCGGGATGGGGCTGGGTGAGGTCTATGTACCTTGGAAGGGAGAAGAAAGAGAAGGAAGACGTGGAGCCCAAACGAGAGACTGGCTAAAATAAAATCTAATGACCTTTGACCTAGAATTGCTCCCCCTTCATCCTTGTTTGGGGACAAATGCCCCACTTACCATGATCTGTGGAGAGAAAGCTGTAGGGGATTCTGGCAAGAAACCTTAGTGTCAATTTGGCTCAGGCTCTTTCTGGTCGTGTGGCCCTGGACAAATCGCCTTTTTATAGAAACGGGGTTGCGGGTACTGTGGTGTCTTTCTCACCTGGGATTATTGGGAATGAGGGAAAATAAATCAAATGATAGATTACTGGGGCCTTTGGAGATGTTGTAAGGTGCTGTGCAGGAGTCAGTCATGACAGGTGGGTGGGTGGATCTGTTACCCCCCTAATCTATCCTTTACCTTGCTCCCCAAAGAGGAGAGATAAGAAGTAGAATGGAGCTTTGCCCAGGTTCAGTGACCCTAATACAAGGCCAGTCTGCTGTGTTCTGCTACAGGGGAGACTGAAGTACAAGGATTCCTCCTCCCCACCCTGGGGTCTGCCACGCGTGGCTGACCAGCCTACATTGTTCCTGAGCAGATCCAACCCTGAGCAGAGTTCCCACTGCCCCTTGGGCATAAGAAATCCTGGCTTAATAGAGAAGGCACGGGTTTTGCAATCAGAAAGACCTGGATTTTCTGTTACCTCACTTAGCTGTAAAAATGACATCAATTGTACTATTGTAAGGAAATGGCATAAATTTTACTCCCCTTTCTTTTTGACCTGAGCTCTGTTTCGCATCCAGGAAAAATGAGAGATTTGGTGATAAGCTGGAGCCAGAACTCAGATCTAGGTTTCTTGGACCCCAGAATATGCTCCTTGGGTTTTTGCATCAGGTACTCCAGACCAGGAGGAGAAAACTATGGGTTCTGAGGTCAATTTTTTTTTTTCAACTTTCACAACTATGCATTCACTCAGCCAACACACTATTTCTCAAACAGTTCTTACTATGTTCTAAGCCAGCAATTTTCAACCGGTGTGCCCAATAATGTTTAAAACATGCGCTATCTGACTATTTAGTCAGCGGCACTGACCTCTTCTCCCTTAGATTGTCAGAAAATGGAAAAAAAAAAAAAAGAAAATGACAACAGCCAACACAACAATAGCCATCTGGTGTGAATGAATCAAAATTATACCTATTTTTTTGTCAGATCAGCAAAAAATATATTTTTTGGTGTGCCGTTGAATTTTAGTAATTAACTTATGTGCCCTGAGATAAGGCTGACAATTGCTATTCTAAACTCTAAGACTTCTGTAGTAATGTGAACCAAACAAAAGGGGTTTCCGCCTAGGAGCTTGTCTTAACGCCTTCCTTTGCAAGTTGCAAACATTGACTCACGTGATTTTCACAACTGGATTACGGAAATATTAGGATTAGATACACTTTCCAGAGGAGAACACTCAGGCACTAAAAGATGAAGAACCCAGTGGTGCAAAAACAAGCTAATGTGTTTGGTGACCTATTCTGCATTCCAGGGGTTCCCAATCAACGGAGAGAATGCATAAAAGGTGGCTCTTGTCTGACATCCGCCCTATTATTTTCTCGCATCATTCACTAATTATTTTCCCCCCACTAATAAAACACCCTTCCAGAAAATACACGACGCCCGCAAGGACCCGGCCACTCTAGCAAACCTGCCCTACCCTATCCCGCCTGCGCAATCCAGCTGACTTCCGGCTTCCATTACCCACGTGATTAAGCACCCTTACTGCGCATGCCTAATACGAAGTTGGACTGTACCACTTTGCCGTAGCAAAAGGGTATATTTTCTATGTTTTTAATTTTAAAACGATTCTAGATATTAGGTTTCTACTATTTCAGGGCTCTAACAGGATGGAAGTAAAGTTTAGGGTGGCGGAAGATGAAAGGACAAGAGGGGAATACGGATGGAAGCAGAGCGGGTCATGGGCTCTCCCCTTTACAGATAATGGGAGGAGCCTGACCAAAGGGAGTTCTTTCCTTTCGCCGCTGCGACAGCAGCCATGAGGTGAGGACTGGCGGGTCTCCGGCCTGAGTTCAGCCGGGTTGCGGGTGGATGGCGAGGCTCAGTACGGGGGCCCCGGGTGGGAGAGATGAGGCGGAGGCAGCCCTGAGGCGGCCAGTCCCAGAATTCGGGGTAGGCTGCAGTACACTAGGCCCTGGTCTCCGTCTCGAGAGGGTAGAGTTGGGGGACCGTTCCGGGAACTTTAGGCCGCGGAAAATTCGGGCACCGCACCGCACACGTGTCCCGGGCGACCCATTCGGGCAGAGGAAAGATAGCGGCGCTAATTAGGCTTAGGCCGCGCACCTGGATCCAAGCTGATCTCTGCCGAGAGTGAGGCGATCCCTAGCACCCCAGTAGACAGCTCATAAGAAAACTCTTAAGGCCAACCCTGGTCGGGTGGCTCACTTGGTGGAAGCATCATCCCCTGCGATTTCGGTCTGCCGTGCGTAGGGAGACAACCGATCGATGTTTTGCCTTTCACGTTAACGTTTCTCTTCCTCTCCCTTCCTCTCTCCAAAGTGAATAAAAAGTACCCTTGGGTGAGGATTTAGAAGAGAGAGAAAGCTCTAAGGCTACCTGAAATTAGCTTATTATTATGATAAGACGTAAAAAACGAGCCCAGGAAGCAAAAGACTGGACTCGCAAATCGGGTCTATTGGCCTCGGGATTTTTGCTAAACACTTGTTTTTAGACTGAAAACCAAAACAGGCTTAAGCCGCCACATTTTCCAGAGGAGAACGATATCGGTATAGGAAAGATTCTTAATCTGGAGGCGTGGTGGTGTGGATGACAAAAGTCTCTGTGGAGGGGGACGTGTTGGCCCTGAACTCTAAGCACACCTCTTCAGTACACTAAGTTTGCACCTACTTTTCCATGTGTGATTTTTCACGACATTAAAAGACTTTGAGGGGCAGGTCCTGCTGGGGGTGCTCATTTTTGCGCCGGTATGGCTTCTAGGGCCTGATGGTATTTTCTGTTTGTCACAGTATGCTCAGGCTTCAGAAGAGGCTTGCCTCCAGTGTCCTCCGCTGTGGTAAAAAGAAGGTCTGGTTGGACCCCAATGAGACCAATGAAATCGCCAATGCCAACTCCCGTGAGTTCTTGGGTTCCTCATAAGATGAAAGATGAGAAGAGTTGTGTTGGCTCTTAACAAACCTAGGAAGGCTCATGGTGGGGTGGAGGGGCTTATAAAATGGGAGCCTTACAGAAATAATGGGGATGTCAGAGGTTTTTTTCCTGCCATTTGCCAAAACGACAGGATAGAAGTTAATGGAACTGCCCAGTGTTCTATTAACGATATTCACAAGTATTTCTCGAGTGGACATTGTTTTATGGCTATGTGAAAGATTTCTGAAGAGATGGGACAGGGAGTAGAGGTGGCCAAGGAGATTATGAGGTGGGAAGACCTGGGGCCTCAGACCTTAGTAGAGCCAGCCTATTGGCATATTCAAGGCAAACAGATGTCACGCCTACAGAACACGTTGGCACACTCGCATTGCTTTCATTTGCTGTCACGGAGACAAGTTACTCAGTGACGTTTGTTAAAGATGCCAAGGCAGATTTCATTCGGGATCATTGTGGTAGGTACAGGGACCACCGGAAATGGGATTTTACAGTGGCATAGAGAGCGTGGGCTCAAATCTGGTTGTAGTGTGGGCATATAAGGGTTTAGAGCCAACACACATGGTGCAGGGGTCAGTAGAGGGAAAGTTAGGAAGAAGAAACGGAGGTAAGGGGGACTCTGGCTGAACGAACCTAACAGGATTCTTGCTGAAGACGGGCCAGGGTGATCGGGTACCACGAGGGGAATGGTGATGGACGTGGAACCTGATTGGACGTCAGGGTAGGGGCTACTGCTTAAACTGACTGAAGCAGAATTCTTGCTAAAACTAGAATATGCAAGGAAGTGCACAGATGGGCCTGGGAGGAGCATCAGGCACCTGGTAAAAGTTTGTTTAAGCAAAGACTCCATCAATATCAGGGAAGTTCTTAACCAGTTTGGGTTTTGCCATTGTGATGTGTGCTCAAAAAAATCCTAAGATCTTGTTGTAGACCAGTATCTACTAGGTGAAACAGATAGGATCTGAAGGACTAGGCTGTTTCTGTACACTAGACTGATATACACCTTAAGAATATATTTTGAGTACGCTATAAAACTTCTAAAAGTAGAGGGAAATTTTTTTTTTCATGGAAAACAAATTTATTTCCAACCATTTTTGAGACCACTGGGTGGGGGGTGTGAGCCATATCTGTGGCCTCTCCTATTAAAACTCAGGCTGCGACTGGTGGTCATGGGAATAGGCCCTACCTGACTGACCGGGTGCATTACATTTTTCCAGGTCAGCAGATTCGGAAGCTGATCAAAGATGGGCTGATCATCCGGAAGCCTGTGACTGTCCATTCCCGGGCTCGATGCCGGAAAAACACCTTGGCCCGCAGGAAGGGCAGGCATATGGGCATAGGTAAGTGCATTCTTCTTCCTCTGAGACTTAAGAAGTGATAGATACTTAAGTCTAAACTGAGGTATATTTAGGATCTTCTTCCCATGCTATCTCATCTTGAGCCCTTTTCTTACTCTGATATTTGATGTATTTTCTTTTCTGTGTGCAAGTCAAAAAGTTGGCATTACTGTCAAAATTGGAAGTATTGGTAGACAGAAGTCACACTGAGCACCTACACTATGCCAGGGATTCTGCTGGGTACTTTAAAAATGTTGTCCAGTCCTGGCTGGTGTGGCTCAGTGGATTGAGTGCCGGCCTGTGAACCAAAGGGTCACCGGTTCAGTTCCCAGTCAGGGCACATGCCTGGATTGCATGCCTGATTTCCAGTTGGAGGTATGGAAGAGGCAACCACACACTGATGCTTTTTTCTCCCTCTTTCTCCCTCCCTCCGTCTCTAAAAATAAATAAATAAAATCTTAAAAAGGAATGTTTTCCAGTAAGTCCTAAAACCACTTCTAAGATCAGGATGATTTAGGGAGATGAAGTCCCTTCCAGCTTACCATACTGCCTTGGTGCGTGCCCTCGCGAACCCACGTTCTGTGTGAAACAAAGGGGAGAGAATGGCCTTGTTTGTGCTTCCTTAAAAATTGAGTAAAGGAAAGAAGTATTTGGGGTCATCATCTCTGAAATGGAAATGATGTTACTTAAAATGAGATAAAGCACTTGGCACCTGACCCAGCGAATTACAAAGTGTTTCAGAAGTTGGTTTCTGTCATGAGCAGTCAGCTGGCTTTAATAACGCACTCGAGAACCTAGTGCACTAGAGTGGACCTAACTCGTGCCTCCTGTAGGTAAGCGGAAGGGTACTGCCAACGCTCGAATGCCTGAGAAAGTGACCTGGATGAGGAGGATGAGAATCCTTCGCCGGCTACTCAGGAGATACCGCGAATCTAAGAAGATTGACCGCCACATGTAAGCACACCTCCCTCCTAAGTCCGCCAAGACCCACCTGCCACTTTGATGGCTTGCTCTTGGCGTGGACACAGCTGTCTCATTGGCCTTGAGGGAGGGGCTGCGTGTGTTAAGTAAGCTTAGAAAATTCTTCCATTTTGTCTTGTTTTTCTCCACCCCCCCACCCCTGCCATACATTGTCAGGGTCATTGAAGAATTGAGTTTACCTGCCAGACAAGCTCTTCTGTTTAGAAACTGCACAGAAAGTCTTGGTTTGGGGGAGAGTAGTTGGTGCAGCACTAGAAGAGAGGAAAGGAACCCTACATGCTTTAGGGACCGGGTGTGGAGGGGCTGATCTCTGACCCCATCTCTGGCTAGAGCCTCTGCCCCTCATACCCTGCAGGTACCACAGCCTGTACTTGAAAGTGAAGGGGAACGTGTTCAAAAACAAGCGGATTCTCATGGAACACATCCACAAGCTGAAGGCGGACAAGGCTCGCAAGAAGCTTCTGGCGTAAGTTTCTTCAGGACTCGGCCCCTGTGTCATGCGGGCAGGTTCTTTGCGCTTTATTATAAGGATTGTCCTGAGACATTTCAAACGTGCTAATGCCCTAGTCTTGACTAAAAGGCAGTCTGTTAGAGATACGTGTTCCTCTGTCCTGTACACACCCGCACGCCACCTACCGTTGTCGCCGGGGTGGGGCTGTAGGTTAGTTGAATTCAGAGCTCTTGGTGGCCAAGGCAACTCCTGTCTCAAGCTGACTGCACTCAGAGAGAGGGCTGGGCATGCGCTTTCGTCTCCCAGCAGCTCATCTGTTCTCAGACTGACCCATCTTTTCCCTTCCATTACCCAGTGACCAGGCTGAGGCCCGCAGGTCTAAGACCAAGGAAGCGCGCAAGCGCCGGGAAGAGCGGCTCCAGGCCAAGAAGGAGGAAATCATCAAAACTCTGTCCAAGGAGGAAGAGACCAAGAAATAAAGCTCCACCTCTCTTACCTGTACATAGTGGCCTTGGCAGTTACGTGGGTCAGCCGTTGAATAAAGTAGCCTCACCTGCCTACTTCTCTGTTTCCTCCCCAGTTTCTGACTGTCGGTGGGCCTTTACTAGTTAGAGGGCCAGAGCTGACCGCACTGAACTCTAGGGTGCAGGCCCTTTCCAGGGTGTCTGTTCCATTTCTTCTCTCCTGATGTCTAGTCAGGCTCATGACTCTTCCATCTGAAAGGGAGGGTTGTTTGTTTCAGCGGTGTGTGGGATGTATTTGGAAGGGAGGGAAGGAGTGGCTTCTACCCGAGCCTCCCAGAACTGCTTTAGAACGGCTTTTACATGAGTGGCCCTTGGAAGTGATCTCAGATGTTGGTTGGGAATCATAGTTGTGACATCAGTTGTCATGTTGTATTAAAACAACAGAAAATAGAATACTTACGCTTACCAACTGGGCACTGAGGTCCAAGGTTGAAATCTACTGCCCTGGAGCTTCGGGACAGTGGGGCTTTCAACTACCGCCAGTCCAGGAATCACCTGGACTTAACTGCCGACCACTACCTAAGCTATCTGCACAGTGTTACTGGGGTGTAACTGATGGTGTCATTCTGAGCATCCCAATTTCTAAATCTTTTTCCTTCCTGTCTTACCAGGTTGATTGAGTTGGTTGATTTATACCAATCACATACAATCTAAAGGAAAAAGCTTTTCTCAGAAATCAGAAAAAAAGGCATATACCGTGCTTGTCAGCCATTGGGACTGAAGTTGGAACCCCTTTTACAAGTAGGAAGTAGGTTTTTATTTTGCAATTATTACTGGTAGTAATAACTACCAGTTTTACCATAAAGTCTTCTGTGAGCCGAGTACTTTGATTCTAGACTTACAGTGTTGGTTTTGCAGAAGATAAAATAATGGTGTTAGATTCACATGTCTTGAATTAATGCAGCATTGGGTGGGAAAAGTTGATTTGAGATATTTGGGGAGTAGAAGAGGATTTCGTAGACATCGTGGGGCTGAGGAAGAAGTCGGGCTCGGTCCCCAGGTCCTGACCTACAGAGGACTGGGCAGGAGTGGCCTGCAGTGAGGAATGGGTTGAGGTGGAGGGAAGGACTGGAAGAGCAGTTTGAGGGCCAGACGGCCAGGTGGAAGGGGTCAGCCCGCCAGTTAGGAACCAACGTCCGCTGAGGTGGGGTCTGGGCTGGAAGGAAGTTGGCACAGAAGGGGCCAATGTCCATCCTAGTGGCCTCCCCGCCCTGTACCCTCCTGAGGAATTCTCCTTCCGGGGGAGCAATACCAAGCCAAACCGCCTTCAGGGCATGTACTTTGCAGATGTTACCTGCATTTGTGTGGGGAAAACGGCTAAAGTGGTCTCGAGGGCAGCAGACCCTTCCCCAGCTCTGCCTCAATTGTCCTTGTGCAGTCTGGACATGGTGGGGAGGTGGGTGGCCCAAGACGAAGTCCAGACTCAGAAATGTCCAGAAAAGACTCCACCCACGTCCATCAGAGTCTGGGACAGGAGCACTGATTTGTGGGTTCCTTGTTGCCACACCCTCGCTCTAATCCTTTGCCATCCCAAGGGGAGAAGCCGCAGTCAAGAAGGGGAAGGGCTTTGGCCAAGCTCAGCTTGGAGCACGGGATACCTCCTTCCCAGTCACAAACCAGAGGAGGAAGGACATTGGAGGCCACTCCGCCTCCACCCCCTTCTGGCAGTGAAGGGACGACAGAAAGAATGAGGTGCCGCACACACACAGTTTCCACCCTGGACCAGGAGGTGGTGCTGTTCTCTCACAGGTTGCTGCAGAAAACTGACTTGGTTTCGGGGAGGATGTTGGGGGTGGGGGGAGGGAAGGGTTATGGGTTGTGGGACCATATCTCTTGGGAAGCTTTGGGTTTAGTTACTCCTTTCTGAAGCTCACCCTAGACCCCAAAGTTACCTCTTTCCACCATGGGCCTCCAACTCCTTCCCAGGGCAGTGCCTGGGAAGGCCCCCCCCCCCCGCCCCCTCCCTCCATCCAGCAAAGCGATTGCCTAAACTGGATCTCTTCCAGGTCCTGGAAACTTATGAAATTCTTTTTCTTTTAATTATTTTGTTTTTAGAGAGAGGAGAAAGGAGGTAGAAAGAGAGGCAGAGAAACATTGATGTGGGAGAGAAACATCCATCGGTTGCCTCTTGCATGCGCCCCAACTGGGGAGCAAACCTGCAACCTAGGCATGTGCCCTGACCTGGAATCAAACCAACAAGCTTTCGCTCTGCTGGACAACACCCAACCAGCTGAGCCACATTGGTCAGGGAGAAACTTGTGAAATTGTGATGAAAAGATATGTCCATTCTCTCAAGAGCATACAGCTGGTCCCATTATGTAATTTTGCATACCCTTTAAAGGGGTTCATGGCCCCCAGGAAAAGACTCCCTGAGCAAGTCCAACTTCATGTCTGGACACTGAGGCTCAGAGAGGCCAACGACTCCAGAACCTAAGCGCTGCATGAACACATGAACGTGAGCACCCACCTTTGACTCCTCTGGACGTGGGCGGGTGTGACTCAGGGTGGGCTGCAGCAGAGGGACTGTGCACAGCAGCTGCTGCAAGGCCCCGAGCCGGAGAAGGGGTACAGGATCCCTGAGCCCCTTCCCTGTGCTCTCTGTGACGCTAAGAGAAGGACTACCTAGGCTGGCTCCCGGCAAGCACAGGGAGGGCTGAGGCTGTGACTCCCTTCTCCCCCACCTCTGGTACCCATCTCTCTGCCCTTGCCCGCCTCCTGTATCTGGCTCCCAGCCTCCCCCTTTTCTGCATCTCTCCTGGATCCAGGTAACCTTTATCACTAACAGTTAACCTCAGGCTGAGGTGGGAGGACGGAGGGTGCACGTGGGTCAGACAGCAGTGCCCAACGGTGGGTTGGCAGCACCGGCGGGTTCCTGGGCATCCTCTGCCCCAGGCCAATGGTGCTGCTGGTTCAGCCCCCACCCCAAGTGGGCACAGAGGCGGGCAGAGGCTCTAGTGGGGGCACCAGCTGTTCCCAGCTCTCAGGCTGTGAGCATGCAGTCAGTGGTTCAGCCACCCGAAAAAGCTGTTGTGCTCAGCAGTGCAGCAAATGGGCTGGGAAGGGGGCGGGTTCCAGGCCAGCTGCTGGCTGGTGGCAGACGCAAGTGGGGTGTGCAGAAGTCTTCCCCAAAAGGCTCTCACTGTCTCTATTGAGGTGGGGGCTTGATCCCTGGAGATCCTGGCCCAGCATCTCAGGGTGTCTCCGTTTCCATCTTGCTGGTTTAAGTCACTGAAAGGCCCAGGGTCCAGTGGAAGAAGAGCTGAACTGCCAGAGATGTATCTGAGCCTGGTGGACCATTATTTTGCTGGGTGACCTTGGGTAAATTGCTTATCCATTTAGGCTTCAGTTTCCCCATGGATAAACGGTCAAGGTTAGACAGGATAATCTCTACGACCTTGATTTAGCCAGCTAGTATCTCTGGGCCTCAGTTTCTCTACCTGTGAAAAGGGACACCACCACTTTCCTCACTGGGTCATTGAGATTAAATAAAATTAAATTCCTGTCTTGGTTCCAGGACACAGTAGTGCCTATATATGTGAATTTCCCCCTTTCTAAGCTTTTGGACCGGTGCGTGACCCCTTTATTCATTCCTACCATCGGGGCCCTAGGAAGGGGGGGGTCATCCTCCTTCTCCCCCACAGCTCTAAGGCCTTCCTTGGGTGAAGGGGCCCAAAGAAAGTTCAGGGCCTGGTCCCACCTGGCCTACCTTGCTTTGGGCGTGGGGGGCTGGAAAGCATATACAGAGGAGCGGGCCCGCCCACTGCATTATCGCAGCACCGCGTTGTCCTGGCACCCCCACAGCCCGCCTCTCGCTCGCTCACGGCTCCCCTCCGCCTATAAATAGCACGGGACATGCTCCCAGTGACGCTAACGCTGGCTGGGGCGGGGAGGGGAGGAAGGCAGTTCTGCCCGGAGCAGGTGGGCGGCCAGCACCGCTGCGGGAGGGGCGCCGTCCCCGGCCCCGCTTCATGCCAGGCTCCCGATGACGGGCAGACTGAGTCATCTCAGGGCCCCTCTGTCCGCGACTGTCCCCGCCGCCAACGTTTGTGCTTCGGGGTTGGGAGTTTGCAGAGGCGAGGCTGATCTCGGGTGGGCATTGAGCCCCCCATACCCTGGACCCCGCTGGCCTGTGAGGGCACCGCTGGGTGGGCAGGAGCCGCCTTGGTGTGCAGAGGTGTGCGCCCGCCCCCTGCGCAACGCAGGTGCGTGTGGAACCAAAAAGTGGCCGCAGGCCCACCCTGCCTCCCTCCAGCGTCCCCCAAACCCTCGTCCCTGCTTTCCTCAGGCCCTTTCCGCGTTCTTCTCCTCTTTCTCTCGCCAGCACCTTCTCTCAAACACCTCCCAGATTCCGCGTCTCAGGCTGCTCGAATGAAAGGGAGGGAGGAGGCTTGGGGACCCCTTCCATGTCAGTGCGACACATCTTCTCAAAGACCAGCAAATTCTTCCGCCTTCAGGCCTGTCCCCTCTCAGTACCTGCAGCCCCCACCCCACCCCTTGCCTGTTTTCTTCCTCTCTCCCAAGCAGATAACACAGAGCAGACAGGTTGGGACAAGAAACATTTAATTGGGGGTCTGGGGGCTCAGCAGTGCCCCAGCACACCCATCATGCAGCCTTATGTACAGTGGGCACTGGGCCGCCCCTGGGGTATTGCTGAGGGGGGCTCATGGCAGCAAACAGGGCAGTGTGGCTTGAGTCTCCCTCTACGCGCAGGGTGGGAGGGAGAAGAGGGGCAGGACGCCAGTGGGTAAGATAATGTTCCTCCCACTGCATGAGAGAGCATGACTGTGCCCAAGATGGGGGGGGTTGGCATCAGCTGGCATGGTCAAGGGCACAAGAGGAGGCTCTGAGCTGGGGGCGAAGAGGGAGGTTGGCACCACAGAAAAGCAACCTTCAAGGGAGGGGTTCTCTTTGTGTGTGCTCACCCCTCCCCAGGATGCCTCCTCCCCTCCTTTCCTGGTGGCCAAACAATGATCCACCTTCCTTGTCTGCCACTTCCTCTTCCTCCCAGGGCTCTCTGTCCTGGGCAAGGCAGCAAATACAACCAGAAAAGGGACCCCTGCAACAGTGGCCCTCACCTGCAGAGCTCAGAGAAGGGGCTGAGAAAGGGCCACTTGGAGGTTGGCCCTAAGGGTGGGGCCCCCTGTGAAGGCTCCCCTGGCTGGTTGGTCCTGCTCTTGGGGCTTTTAGAGTCCTGGCGGTGAAATGGGGGTGCTTTGACCAAGCAGGGCCAGTTTTTTGTTTTCAGTCGGGTTTCTGCGTTCGGGTTGCTCTTGGGTGTCCTTTTCCAGTGGGCAAGGGCAGGGTGGGGCTGCTCCGTGGTGACTGCTCTATTCAAGGGGACAGTCTCTGATTCGCCACACACCCTCCCCAGGCCTGAGCCCTCCCCTCCCCTGTCCGCCCAGGTTTCAAGTAATGGGAGAGATTCCTGCAGAACTTTCCTGAGAATTGATGGAGTGACGGAGGCAGTGAGACCAGGAGGTGGACTCAGGGCCCTCCCATAGCCCCGAGTCCCCTCCCAACCAGGGCGGAGGGCCGAGAGACCAGGAAGGCACCTTCCTAAGGCCCTCCTTGCAGCGGGCCGCATGGTCACGCACACATGGACCCAAGCAGAGGCTCTGTGGGGAGGGGGTCAAAGCAAGAGCAAGATCTGAGGGCTGGTGTTAGGCTTGGCTAGGGCCAGTGGCTGGAGGAAGAGTGGTCTTCGGGGCCTGGAGAAAAGGCCAGTCATGCAAAACTGGTGTGGGCACGGAAGGCTTTCTGGAAGAAGCAGCAGGGAAGGCACCCCCCAGAGCCCCCATTCTTGGGGCTCCCCCCAAGAATGCCCCTCAGGGCTGGACCCAGTACTGGACTGGGGGTGCCTGTGCACTTGCCAGGCCTACCTGAGGCTTCCCCATTCCCGCCCACTTTCTCCTCCTCCCCCACCCCCAAGTCCCAGAGGAGTATGTCTCTCGGGACACCCTGAGACCCAAGAAATTAAACCTTCCTTAGTGTAGAAGGCTCCCAAGCCACAGTGTGTGGCCTCCAGGAGAAAGGCAGAGGGAGGAGAAGTGTGCGCAGGTGCCCGCTCCCCTCCTGGGACCGGAAGCAAGGGCCAGGCATGGGCAGGGGTGGCATCTGGGTCCCCTTGGCTCCTCTCAGACCTCGGTCAGGGCGTCGGCTGGCACCAGGCCCCGCTTCTTGCCACTGCTGACGCGGATGAAGCCGTCAGCATCCTTGCTCCTGCCCACGCCCACACAGATCTGAGCCAGAGAGACATGGAGCTGAGGCCTGCCACTGCCCGCAGCCCTGGCCCCAAGTCCTGCTACGGCTCCCAGGGGGCCCACTCCAGGGAATGATGCAGCCAGCATCAGATGTGATTGGAGACCTCAGCTGGGGTGACGGGAGCAGATCCCGTGAGGGTACAGGATGCAGCGGCAGGACCAGCACATCAGCAGACACAGAGCAGCGCTTTGGGCCTGACCTTTGAGATCAGCTGGTCTAAGTAGCCCTCCTCCCATATCACAGAGGGAATAGAACTCGTCGAAGTTACATAACAAGCCAGAGGCACAGCCAGCATTGAAACCCAAGCCTCCGGACTCCTACTCCTGTGCTCCTCTTCTCTCCCAAGCCGTCTCCAATGTGATTCAGCCCCTGCCCATGGCCGCCAAGCCCGGACGCCAGCGGGAGAGACGAGAGGCAGTGCCACTGCACGCTGCGTGCCCCAGCCACTCACCTGGTTCTCCTTGAGGCTCATGTAGCCCTGTTCCTTGTTCCCGGAGAAGGGTTGGCAGCAGCGCCAAACATTCTCGCCTGGTCTCACCCGCTGCACAAAATTGGCTGGAAAGAAGCCAACTCGGTCGCCAATCTTGCCCTGGGGATGAGACTGGCATGGGCACCAGTGCCCCCCCCACGGCTTTCTCTGGACCCAGTGCCCACTTAGGGCCAGTGCTGGGTTCTCAGCCCCCTGTGTTTGAGCCCCGAGTTGGGTGGCTTCTGTGACGGGAAGGACATTAGATGGACAGAGGGACAGGGCTGAGGCAGTGGGGGTCAAGGCAAGAGCAAGGACTAAGGGTTGGTCCTAGACCAGGGCCAGTGGCTGAAGGAGAAGTGGTCTTCGGGGCCTGGAGAGCAGTGGGGGGCAGTGCCCACGGAGGGCAGAGGTTGGGGAGATGCCTTCCAGGGTCCCTCCGCTTCCCACCCTGCCAAGCTACCTTCCACCAGTCCTCGTTGGAGTCATCCACCAGCATGATCCGGTCTCCAGGCCTGGGAGGAGAGAGCCAGGGCAGCAGGTGGGTTAGGGTGGGCTCACCATTTCCACATCCCGACAGCCCTGGGCCCCTAGATCTCCGGCATGCCCCCCTCAGCTGAAGGAGGACTCTTGATGCCCTCAGAAAGAGGGCACCCTGTGACTGCAGGGACAGGAAACATTCTCCAGGACAGAGCTGGGGCAGGGGGCAGGGGCCACGCCATCAGCACCAAATCCCTCTTGGGCTCTGGGCAGCTCTGCCTCTCTCTGGGCCCAGCAGCCTCAGCTCTGCCGGGAGAAGGGTCCTAAAGGCCCCCTCATGCTCATGTCCCAAGGTCTGGGAGTGACGAGCCCTGAGGTTGGAGTCGGGCGGCTGCCCGGTTGGGCTGGGCACCAGGAAGACTCACTGCAGAGCCAGGTCGTTGTTCTCCTGCGGCAAGAACTTGTAGAGTGCGACATAGGAGTACATGGGCCCCACGTCCTTCCGCAGGGACGGTCTGGGGGGCTGCAGCTGCAGAAGACCTCTGGGTCAGTGATGGAGGGGTGATACCCTCCTTACTCCACCGACTTGCCCTGACCTTGCTACCTGGGGGTTAGGAGGAGGGACACAACACTCCTGGGTCAAGGATAGGGAGAGGGAGAGGGCAGCCCTTGGGGGAACAGGAGTGGGCGCAGCAGTCGTTGGGTCAGTCGTGGGAGGTGTCACACTGCCTGCCTCCTGTGCCCACTCACCCTAGCATTGCCCATCCCTGTAGACCGAGGGTAAATGATGGAGAAGTAATACTCCCGTTCATCCTGCTCTCAGCCACCTATGGTCAGTGACAAGGACAAGTGACATCCCTTTCCCACCTGGCCTGCTGGGGCTGGTGCCAGCATCACCTCACCTGCTGTCCAGGGCTCTTCTCTTCTGGTCCTGACCCCTCAGTTTCCACAGGGGCTGTGAATGCTGCAGATGCCAGGAGGAGGCCAGGGTGTGAGGCAGTAGGGAGCAACCGCACTGTGTCCCCTCCTTGCCCCCGGTCCCTACCCCACTCACCACTGTCACCAGGGCCCTCCTCAGAGCTGTGGATGCTGCTTTCCCCATCCTCAGTCAGCTCATCGCGCTCACTCTGGGGGCAGAGAGAGGGGAGGGTTCAGCCCCTAGACCTTCACTCTCAAAAACCCTTCCCCCGAGGTTCCCCGTGGGGGCCCACCATACCAGGCTCCGTGTGGGGGACTCGGAGGTGCTGCTGAAGCTGGATCGGTTCATCAGCGCCAAGGAGGTGCCATAGCGCAGCGTCTCATAGACGGGGTCCACCTTGCCGCTGGCTCCTGCCAAGGATCCACCCTCAAGGCCAGGCACCCAGCTGCCAGCCTTACTCAGCCCCGAAGCCCCACGCCTCAGCCCTGGCTGCCCTACCGACTCCGGCTCAGCGTGGCCAAGGCTGAACTCCTGTCTCCTTTCCGCTGCCCCACCCATTCTCCCTCGTCGCCTATGTGGAAACCCTTGCTCTCTTCGCTGCCCAAAGCACTCCTTCACTTAATCCTGCCTCCCAAGTGTTTCTGGAATCTATTCACTTCTCTCCACTTCCACTGCTACCAGGCCAGTCCGAGCTACCAGACTCCCTTGGCAGTCGTCATGACCTCCAACTACTCTCCCCGCTTCCACTCCAGCCCCTCCAATCCACACAGCAGCCAGAATGCTCTTTCAGGAACACAAACATTGCCTTTAGAATAAAGTCCAGCCCCAGCTGGTGTGGCTCAGTGGATTGAGTGCGGGCTGGGAACCAGAGGGTCCCGGTTCGATTCCCAGTCGGGGCACATGCCTGGGTTGCGGGCCAGGTCCCCAGTGGGGGCCATGTGAGAGGCAACCATACATTGCTTTCTCCCTCTCTTTCTCCCTCCCTTCTCCTCTCTTTAAAAAATAAATAAATAAAATATTAAAAAAAAAAAAGAATAAAGTCCAAAGAGCAATCCTAAAACAGACCCCAAGGCCCTGCACCCAGGGTCCTGTCATACCTTCTCACTCCCCCTCCCTCGGTCTCAGCTGGGTCCTGCCTCGGGTCACACCCCCTGCCCACACCAGTCCTCCCCAGACGCACTCACTCCCCATCCTTGACATCCCAGATGCCTTACTGGTCCTGGTGGTTGAGGACGGTGCCTGCTCTATCCTCTCTTTAGTCCCTGTCCTTGTTTTAGGGATCTATCTGAATGGTGATTAATTGATGATTGGTATAGTTATCCATTTCACGTCTAGCTTCCTTACAGACCATGAGCTTCACCTTCTTCAGTGCTGTGTCCCTGTGCCCGACATGGTGTCTGGCACTTAGTAGGTGCTCAATAAAGTTTTTGTTGAAGAACAAAGGATTGAATGAATGAATAAATGAATGAACCCTATGTTCAGGACAGGAGGCATCCAGAGAAGGGAAGTGGTAGCAGTGCCCAGAGCTGGCAGTGCCGGTGTGACTCAGGTGCCCCTGTGAGGGAGGCCGGGGTTTCTCAACACACTGCAGTGGGATCGGGAAGAGAGGGGTGCTCACCAGTGGGTGGGGACTCTCTGCTCGTGGCACAGGCTGGTGGCGGCTCATGCACCAGGAGGGGGGAGCTGAAGTTGCGACGGAAGGAGGAGGACTGTGGCAAGGAGGGGCAGAGAGAGGGCACGAGGATGTCACAGTCCACAGGGCACTTGGCCTTCCCCAAGCCCAGGGACCACCCCACGTGCAGAATCAGTGCTCATTGCCCTACAGGCCAGTCCCGGGAGCCGGCCGTCTCCACAGGGTGCCCACTCACCGTCTTGACTGGGCATTGCTGATGGGAGATCTCCTCGGAGCACCAGAGGTGGACGCTGACTTTGCATGTCTTACACCGTAAGCCCTGCTTGGAGTTTCCTGGGAAGAATTCGAGTCCGGAAGGAGAGGTTAGTCAAGAGAGGACATGGCCATGGGCCATGAGCGAAAGAGGCAGGTTAGGGAGTGGGGAGAGAGCAGGGGTTGGGTGCCCTCACACCAGCCTCTGGGACTAGCTCCTACCCCTGGAACAGCCTGGGTGTGGACTGGCACTGAAGCCTGGTTGTGAGCAAACACAGCAATCCTGGGCAACCACCCTCCCCCAGCGGTGCTCATTTGTCATAGGACTGGGAGGCCTGAACATCGGGAAGATCCGCAGGCCCGCTCTCCACACCCACCCTGGCCCGTCGCTTTGCCCGCTTCAGGCACCTACCGACGATCAGCTGGTGGCACAGCTCACAGGGGCTGGCTCGCTTGAAGATGTGTTCCTGGAAGCTGTGCAGCCTCACTGGTTTGAGTGGTGCCAGGGGGCGTGGGGCCGGGCAGGGGGAGGGGGCCGGGGTGGGCAGGCCCCTATCGGTGGATGCCAGTGGTGTGGAGGGAGTGGGCAGAGGGGTTGGGGGCGTCAGCAGCACCTCCGTGGGGCACTTGAGCTCAGAGCCGGAGCGAAGGAAGAAGTTCTCCACACTCTTACTTCGGAGGATGGTCTTGAGAGAAAGTGAGCGCTTGAACCGCTGGAGCTGGGAGAGGAAGAGGCACTGTGAGTAGAAGGCTGATAGGGGGCTGGCTCCCCTCCAGGATATCTCTGTTGGTCAGCAATTCCGGAGGGTGGGCCACAATCCCAGATGCCTACGGCAACCTCTGTGAGCAAAGGAGCTCTGGCTGAGCAGGCATAATTGGGAGGAGTGGGGACTGGGGCAAACTGGGGCCCAGCGAGCAGCTAACTGAGGGTAGTCCGTATGGCCGGCCCAGGATAGTCAGGTGTTCCAATTTTTCAAAAGGAATCGAAACTTTTATGTGAAATTGAATAGAAACAAATTTAAGAGGTTTCATTTCCTTTTCTTATTGCAGAAATGGTAGTATACTATTTTTCTTGTACCTTGCTTTTTTTACTTAATAGTAAATCTTGGAAATCATTCCATACCAATACATAAAGAGCTCCATCATTCTTTTTTATGGCTACACAGGATTTCATTGTATGGGTACACCGTTTATTCAAGTTAAAAAAAATATTTTGGGCCCTGACCGGCGTAGCTCAGTTGGTTGAGCGTCCTCCCGCAAAGCGAAAGGTCACAGGTTCGATTCCCAGTTGGGGCACATGCCTGGGTTGCAGGTTCGGTCCCCTGGCAGGGTTTCTCTCCCTCTCTTTCTCTCTCCCTTCCCCTCTTTATAAAAATACATAAAATACTTTGGGAGTCGCATCCCCAGTTTTCCACCTGTGTTCTTGAACAGTGGGGGAGTGGTCATCCTGGACCCTCATCCTCAGGGCTGCTTTTCCCTCTCAAACGCCTCTTCAGCCCATCCCCTATCATCACCTCATCACCTGCACAGCCCTGCCCTAGTTCACGGCCCAGCACCCCTGTCTGATTCGGGGCCACAACCCCTTACCTTTACCTGCTCTCCATATAGCTGCCAGGGAGGTGACCCCTGACCCTGCTAAAAACATTTCATGGCCCCTCAGGACCCAGCCAAGGCCTTGCCCCAGACATGAGTCTCTGCAACTTGGCCAAACCTGCCTTTCCAACCCCTGCCTCCCACCTGCAGCCCGGCCGTGAGGACTCCAGCTTCTCCGTGTTTCAAGCCTGTAAGCTATTGACTTAATTTATCCTCTTCTCTGTCTCATCCAGTTAATACCCCCTTTATCCTTCAGGATTTCCGGGGACTCTTCCTCTTCTGTGAAGCTGTCTCTTCTGCAGGTTCCATTTAGTGGAACCCACTGCCACTCCCACCCCGGGGCCCGTGGCACCTAGCACTGACTTCCAGTATAGCTCCAGGCGGTTTATGTTGTCATTCGCTTCACACTCTCCCAAGAGATTGTGAGCTCGGAGCGGGGACAGCTGCTTCGAATCCTGACACAGGGCCTCGACACAAAGTAGGTGCTCAGTCAACATTTGTTTAATAAATGATGAGCAAGTGGCTGGAATCCCAAATGCAGTCCGTGTTCTGGAGGGCGGGGTGGGTTCTGTAGTGAGGCCAGCGCTATTGCCACCTTCACCCAAACATACCATTCTTGAGTCTGCCCAGAGTGAGGCCTGGAAACTTCTCTACCCGGATCCTTGCCCCACTCCCCTCCTATGGAGACCCCCCTTACCCCTGCTCTTTCCTTTCCACCAGTGACAGAAAAAGGATGCCAGAGGCCTGGCTTCAGACAGGAATACTTGGCCAGCGTTCCCAGCTGGCACACCGGGCAGCCTGTGTGCCATGGCTGCCAGCCTGGCAACCCTGCCAAGAGGATGGAAGTGGCGGCCCCTCTAGCCCCGGAGAGGTCAGCAGGCAGCAAGACAGAGTGGGGAGCAGGGAGGGAGATGTTTGGGCACAAGGCAGGTCCAATGTGCCAGCTGGGAAGCCAGAGCCCTGGGGTGTCTGGCACACTGAGCTGCCTACCTCCTTCCAAAGGCAGCTTCCTGGACAGCACCGTGGGCTTCTTCATGTGTGTATGAGGTTCAGGGCCCCGGGTGCATGCACACTGGGGCAGAGGTGGAGGGCCAGGGGAACAGTAATTAGAACACAAACGTGTTCCATGGGCCAAATACAGCTGTGGGGGCCCGCACAGGCCCAGAGAGGCAAATGGACCACCAGTGCCCAGGGGCCGTGGACAGAGAGCACACGAGGTCTCTGGAAGGGTGTGCTGGGGGGGCGGGGAACTAAACCTGCTGTCTAAAGGCAAGTCACTTCACTTCCTCTCTCTGAGCCTCAGTTTCCCCACATCCAAGGGGAAGGAAGCAGGACTATGTACTCTCTAAGCAATGCAAGGTTCTGGGTCCAAAAACCAAAAACATAAACTTGTAACCAGGCGCTGTCACTGTCAGCAGACTGGAAGTGAGCTAGCACTTTATACGCCGCACCCCATTAATCCTGGCACTGCCCTCTGCGGTGGTGGCAATTATCCCACCTTTCAGATGAGGGACTGAGGTTCATAGGCATTGTCACTTACTCATCATAGGTCCTAAGCTGCTAAGTGGCAGAGCCAGGACTTGAACCAGTGGCTTTAGCTGTCAAACCCACGTGATCAGGAGCATCCTGCTGCTCTGTGCCCTCACCTCTGCCCCTCAATTGCTCCATAGGCTTGTCTACTAGGTCAATAGTGAAATCCAGGGTTAGAAGGAACTTGGAAAACTGGCCATCTAGAGCAGTCCCTCCCCCATCGCCCTGCACATCCCCACAGAATGGCTGTCTGACTGTCCTCTCTTGGGACAGCTGGTCCATCTTTGGGCAGCTGCAATCACTGGGAAGTGCTTCCCTCTATAGAGCTGAAACCTGCAATTTTGGCCTATCAGCTCCCGTTCCTCCCTTTGCTCCAGAAGGGGCTCCTCCCTCTTACACATCAGTCCTCCAAATATTTTAAGATATCAATCCTGCTCCCCCTTTCCAAGCCATTAGTAATCCTCACAGGATGACCGTAATACTCCTTCCTCTTCATCCTGTGCCCTTTCCTGTGGTGCCCTGGCCTCAGCGCCACGAGCCACCTCTGCAGGGTTGCAGAGGTCTCTGGAGCCAAATGTTCTCCAGCACCAGGGCAGCCCCAATTCTGTCCGAGATTCCCTGGCTCAGCTGTGGGCCCCACATGCCACCTGCTGTGGCTGGCAGATGTCAAGAGCTGTGGCCAGAGGGCAGGAAGGGGACACCCCTGCCAAATGGCTTGCTTGATACTTGCCCACTCCAGAGACACCTGGCTTGGCTACACAAAACTCATTTTGGCTCAGCCCAGCCAGGTATTCCCGTTCCTGGGACTTCTAGTTCCCAGAAATGATCTTTCCCCATCTCCCCTCCAGCTATCTTTTTGGTGTGCCCACTGTCCCAGGACCCATTCCCTGGCTTGGGGAGAAGTCACCATGTACCCTGGGGAGCTGTACCACCTGGATCCCATTCCATCCCAATGTACCAGGGGCTTGTGTGGCTTGGAGCCTGAAGCACCAGGCCTATTCTTCTGAACCCTCCCCGCTCTCAGAGTCAGGGCCAGGCTTGCCTGCCTCCTTCCCACTTCCCCACATCCTAGACAGTTCCTTCTTTCCTCAGTTCTCCACAGTACCTCCTCACTTCCCGCCAGTGCCTAAGGGCACTAAGCAGGGGGCGGTGGGTGGTGGCAGGCTTGGCACAAGCTGACTCAGACAGCAAAGCCGGCATGGCAGAGTCTTCTCAACGATGGCATCAAAGGGGGTGATGGCAAGCCCTGTGTGGTAATATGGGACGGGGACCCAGAAAAGGTGATATGATACTAGGAAGGTCGTTGAGTAGCTTGGATGCTGGGGTGAGACCCAACCTTAGGGTGGGCAGAAGGCTGGATTTGGGCCCCGGGCACTGATATATGAGCCTGGGGTGTTGGCTTCACTGCCCGATGGGAAGTTGTACCAGCCCCTCTGTTGTACCTGCCTCAAACTGAGCTGGGTGGGCACCACCCCTCTTCCTTCCCTCTCCCCCATTTCTACAGCCTGGAGACAGAAGTTTCTTTGAGACTGGTTTGGGTGGGGGATGGAAGGAGGCTGGCAAGGGTCCTGAATTATTCTCCCTCTGCGCACCCTGCCCTCCTGACCCTGTTGTTATTACCGAGTCAGTCCTTCACAAGGGAGAGGTACAGAGAGGGGAGCTAAGGTGCAGGGCTCCAACTGGCCTGGCACAGAGGGGCCAGGTCAGATGTGCACCCCCCTCCTCGCCTACTCCTGGGACATCCACAGCTCAGACCCAGGGGCGATGGCATTGGAGGGCCCTTGGGCTGGGAGGAGGCGGTACACACCTGCCAGGCCCAGACCTCCCTGTCTCCACACAGCTGAGCTTGCAGCTTGTTGATTGCTGAGGCAGCACTGCTGAGGGCTCCTGCCTGCTTTCACTCCTGTGTGCTTATGAAGAGCTCTTGAGGAAGGGGCAGAGCTGTCAGGCCTTGGTGTGGGAAGCAGGGCAGGACCTGGGAGGACCCCAGGCCCCTGGGAGCACCGAGGGGGGTTGTGTATGTCTGTCCAGGGTGACTAGAGGCAACTGAGTTCAGGGGCCTTGGAACTCAAGATGTGCTCAGCACCTCGGACCCTCTACTTGAAAGAAGCTGTCCCAAATATTCCAAGGAATATCCTCCCACCCTGACACCTCTTTCCTTTCCCAGTAGACACTTGACTGTCTAAATGGAAGTTAACTCTGTGGTCTGAGAGTCCACAGAAGGGGGCAGGAGAAGGTCAAGTGTGTGTCTGAAGAATTGGGTATGGAGACCCACGGGGTCCCTCTGGTTTAGGGATGAGAAGCCTCCTGGGCTGCCTCAGCTAGACTCCACCCTGGTCCTACTCATCTCCCCCTGGTCACTCCCCTGATGACCTTGACCTTGAATCACCCTTATATCCTGGAGAGAAGGTCAGGACAGAATGAGGAAGAAGATGGGCATTGGAGAGAATTACAGATAAGCTAGGGATTTCAGGGGGAGCCAAAGACCCCATCCATTTCTGGTTCTCGCTGCCTCCGTCCTCATCTGGATAATAGGAGTAGGGTGGAAACAAAATACCAGGTGGAAGGGGGAGGGAAGGGGGCTTTGGCCTGGAGTCTGGGGAGGAGGCAGGGAGCAACCCTGACACAGCTGCTGCTTCTCTCCACATCTCCAGGCTGGCTCAGGTTGCTTCCCGCAGAACTTCTTG
The DNA here is from genome assembly GCA_004026765.1 of Micronycteris hirsuta. Taxonomy (NCBI): domain Eukaryota; kingdom Metazoa; phylum Chordata; class Mammalia; order Chiroptera; family Phyllostomidae; genus Micronycteris; species Micronycteris hirsuta. Next base: position 148,295 of record PVJI01000836.1, read on the forward strand.
CAGGTCAGTTGTGAGCACTTAGAACTTGGGGAAGGAGCAGATTGGGGTGGGGGATGCCAATAGAATGTGAGAGGCGTTCTCTCCCTTACCCCCTTCAACTCCAGGAGTCTGGGCTCAGCCAGACTTCACTGGGGAATAATTTATTCATTGTGACTCCCGCAGGAGTAACAATCATACATAATTAGGGTTAATTATGACATTCATTAATTATGATGACTTCTCTTTTTGCTTTCACCCTCTCCATCCCACCCCACTCCGGTCCCGCTCCCGGGGTGGGGGTGGGGCTGCCTGTGTTTCTGGTCTGGAGCCGCAACAACAGTCCCCCAGTCCCTGCGCTGCCGCAGCCCCCGGCGTGGACTCGGGAGCTGCGCACCCCTGGGCCGCAGCCTCACGTCCCCCAGCCTAACCCGGCCGGGAGCGGGGAACGCAGGACTGCGGCGGGTCAGTGGGAGACAGCCAAAGAGACTCAGAGATAAACACATGTAGACGCCGAGAGAACCCGAGAGGGACGCACGCAGATACCTAGACAGAGACAAACAGGTTGTAGAGACATTTTCAGAGAGACACAGAGATAGGGACAGGCTGAGCTACACCCAGAGACCTGGCGGACGCCAGAGGGGTGCGCCTCGCACGTACACACGGGCGCGTACACCGGCCCACACTCGCTGCACGGGGATGCACTCTACCTCCGCCTTCGCCGCGCCGACTCCCTCCGACAAAGCCGAGTTACAACCGCCCTGGAGGGTCGCGGCAGTGCGTCCGCTCATCACGCGCGCAGGGCGTGTCGTGCTTGTGTGATGGGGGCTCCTTGTGGCCCGTCGTCGCGAACCCACTCCACCCGGGTCGCAGCGCGGAGCCTTAAGAATCACACCCGCCCCGATACTGTGACCCCAGGGCACCCAAGCCCACAGTGGCGACAGCGTCCGGAGGAGGGGGGCGCCCGGGCCGGGGGCGCACCGGACAGGGGTCCAGGCCTCGTGCCTCCCGAGTTACCTTGGTTTCTTGGAGGACAGAGACGGTCCCCGGGGGTGTGTGGGTGGCCGCGTCATCAGGTTCATTTTCCTTCTCGCTCATTTCGGTCATGGTCGGGGCAGAGGGGAAGAGAAGGTCCGGAGACCCGACGGCCCGCTCGCTGGGGGGCAGGCTGAGGGTGACCGGCGTCTCTCTGGGACTCTGAAGCCCTTCTCCGCAGACTGCTCCCCAGTGAACCCCAGCAGAAACCCGCCCAGACAAAGCAACCCCTCACTCCCGTGAGCGGATGGAGAAAGTTCCGGGTTTGACCGGCGAGGGGTAGTAATTGCACGGAGCGGCGGAAGCGGGACGACGACCGGGGAGTGAGGACCGAGGGTCTGCAGAGGATGCTGCTCCGAGCCAGGGAAGGAGGGAAGTGGGGACGCGGGACTGAGCTGAGGGAGGGAGCAATGGAGCTGTCAGTGTCCAGCAGTCTCCACCGTCCTCTGCGCCCGCCCCCCATCCTCCCCTCCCTCCCCCACGGGTCCCAGCCCCACACCCGGCAGCCCCCTCCGCCCAGTCCTTGCCTCCCAACTTTGATTTAGGAGGTCGCCTTGTCCCTCCCCCTTCCCTCCGCAGCTCCTTCGAGCCGCTATGCAAATCAGGTTCTCAGCTATTGGCTGCTTCTGAGGGCGAACTGGGCGGAGCCTGGGGGGTTCGACAAGATGGGGCGGGGCTTGGAAGGTAAAGAGGTGGAGGGGGGCAGTTTTACACTGAAAAACCCAGAATGGATGGCGTGACAAGGTTGAGAGATGTCTCGGAAGATCACCAGAGTCTGTATGGGGTTGGGGGAATAGGAATAGGTTGCATCTGCAGGATAGCGGAGAGTGGGACCCAAATTAGGACTTTCTGATAGAGAAGTGGAGGTAGAATGGGGACCCTTCTGCCCGACACCTGGATGTCTCTCTGCCCTAAAGAGATTTTCTACCAACATGCACACCCCTGGACGAAGAGGTAGAGATTTCCTCAAGCAGAGAAGGGACAACTTAACATCATGTATCAAAGGCCAGGCCTGACAATTGCTCTTTTGTGGATGGAAAGCAGGACAATTGTGTCACTTTCCCGTCTTATTGTCTGGACTTGAGCGGAGAAGTGGCCTCAGTCCCTGTACTGAAGGTCCTCTAAACTTCTCCAAAACATGCCTCCCCCCTCCTGTAGATCCCACCACAAATGGAGTTAGATCGGGGGTAGGGAAAGGTGGTGGGGGAAGCAGGTTCTTGCCCTCCAAGGAGTCCCTCTGTCCGCTTCTTCTGAAGGTAGCTATTATAATGCATGTTGCTCACCTGCCATTTCCCCAAGTACCCCTCCCTTGCCTCCTGTCCTGACTGAAAGGTCTGGCTTCATCCCTTGGTCTGTCCAAGGAAAGGGAGGTAGGTTGGGGGATTGAGAGACTCCTTTCCTGGGTATGGGTGGAGAGACTTCTGGGTCTAAGTCTCTTTCCCCCTCATCTGCTGCAGGTGATGAAATGGGGGTGGGGGGCGCTGTACTCCAGAAGGCCGTGCCTTTGTGCCAGCCCTGGAGGAGAGGCGGAAGCCTGTGTCTGCCCATACACCCAGCCCTTCGTGCGGCCTCTGTCCTCTCAAGGATGAGCTCACCACTGGAGCGCCGCTCAGGTTACTGTGTCCAAGAATAGAGATTTATTTGACAGTGGCAGAAGTAGGACAAGGGCAGACATGATTGTGGGGCTTAGGCCCCTCTCCCGCCATATCCGCCCAATACAATTGCAGACTCTGGCGCTAGCATTCCTGAAAGGAGCTTCATAGAGCCTGGCCTTGAACCAGTCTCTCCAAAGGCCCGTTCATTACCAGCCTTCTCCCAATCTCCTCTGAGGGCTGTCCTTTTCCCTCTTGCCCAGCTCAGGTCACCCCCAAATCCCCTCCCTGGGCAACTGAGGTGTAAGAATGCTCAGAACACCCTGAGATAGCATCATCAGGTCCCCTACCTAGCCTGAGCTGGAGCAACCACGGGTTCTGCATTTGGAGACCTCCTGAGGGGGTCCCCCTATTTCTCCCAAAGAGCAGAAACTCTGGCTTCCTTAGAACCCAGTTCCTGTATAGTCACTAATTGACTATGACCTTGGGTGAGTAACTCAACCCTTTAGAGCCTTGATTTCTTCATCAGCAAAATGGACACAGTGCTGCCTCATTGTTAGAAGAATGAAGGAGAAGATAGGCAGGGAAAATGAATGTTCTTCTTTCCCTCCTTTCTTCTGGAATATCTGTCCCTTCGCAGTGCTTTTCCTGAGGCAGAGAGAAGAAAGAGCTTCTTTTCCCTCACTTCCCTGGGTCATTTGGAGCCTTTTATTTCATGGGGGAGCCAACCCCGAAAAAGATTCTGCTGCAACATGGGGAAGAATTCCTAAGGGAATCAGTGGTCCCAGTGACCGAGGAAAGGCAGAGAAGCTGGTGGGACCTGGACCCATTTGATCCTGGCATCAGGAGCCTGAGGTGGGGCAAGTGAGGAGGAGGCAGGGGGCTGGATGCCATGACCTCTGCATGTCCTTTCTGGAAGTGTTTTGGAGAAGTCTTTCATGAACTAAGTCTGAGTCATTGTCTCAGCGCCAATAACTCCTGCTGCAGTGGCTCAGGGACAGGGCAGGCGCAGCCAGACAAGCTTCTCCTGGAGAAAGAGGAACACTGTCCCATCTCAGATTCAGAGGGCTGAAAGGAGGAGTGAGCGGAGCAAGGGGCAAGGTGCCGTGGGGGGATGAGTGGCAGTCACACGCTCAGAATCCTTAGACCGGAAGTCAAAATAGAACTACTGGGGTGCTTCTTGCGAGGAGAGCAGCGTGAGTGAGAGTGGGCGCTGGGCCCTCAGGAGCCCAGGGACAGAGGGATGGACCAGGTGACAAAATCTGCATGGGGCACAGTGCCCAGCACATTGAGCAAGCTTCATCCTCATCCCAGTCTGCCCTTAAAAAAAAAAATCCTAACCCAAGGATATGCTTATTAATTTGAGAGAGAGAAACGCCAATGTGAGAGATACATCATTCAGTTGCCTCCTGTACACACTCCAACCTGGGATCGAACCCAATACCTAGGTGTGTGCCCTGACCGGGGATCGAACCCACAACTTTTTGATGTACAGGACGACACTCCAACCAACTGAGCCACCCAGACAGCGCCCGTCTGCCCTTCTCTTTCTGTTCTGCAACATTGGGCAGAGAGCTGTTCTCTGGAGGGGCTTTGGCTTCCTTATTTTTAGATGGGCAGATTTGGACCACATTAGGTTGAAATGGGAAGTTGGGTTAAAATGAGGCAATAATTACATATCTGTCAGTATTCCTTTGAGGATTAGATGAGTTAATACATGTAAAGAACTGGACAGAGTACATGAACAATAAATTGTTATTATTATTTTTTAAAGACTCCTTAACCTAGAGCTTGCAGGTAAGCTTCAGGGAGTTTGTGAACCCCTTAAAGCTGTGTAAAATTTTGGAGGATAAGCAATTCCTGGGAGAGAGTCAGAGCATTCATCTGCTTCTCAGAGAATTTAAGGTCCCCCAAAGATTAAAAACCTCTGGTCTGAATGACCCCCAGGACCCCTTCACTAAGAGGCTGAGATTCTCTGATGTGCGGGGTTGCTACTCCTTCCACAAGGACTGACTTCTTTTCTCCCACAAAAACCTTCAGGTCAGGCCCCTCCCACTGTGACCTCTGCCTCTAGGGGTTGCCAAGGACAGCCCAAGCTGAAAACACGAGTGGCTGGCCTTTCCCTGTAGCTTCAGAATTGGCACCCCAGGGCGGGGGAGTCTAAGTCTGGGTTCTCATCTCCCAGCTGGGGAGAGGCAGAAGGCTGAGTGGGGCCAGGGATGCAGGGCACACCAGGAGTGGCCCAGCCTTGCTCAGTCTCCCCTACCTCCCCCTGCCAGCCCACCCCAGGGCCCCAGGGGCAGATAGCACTCTAATGAGCTAAGGCTCATGACAGGCATCAGTAATTATGACTTTATGGAAATATAGAAGACTCTTACGCAAGTGCCTGACACACTTCCCGGCTGTGGCATCTGGGACAGCCAGGTCCCCAGGGGCTGGAAGAAGGCCCCTCCACCCCCTGCTGCCACCAACCCCTGGAGCTCAGGACACTGGCACAGAGCCGCCCTCCCACTGCCTGTGGCACTGTCCATACCACGCGCTGAGGGAGCTGTTCCCTCTTTCTGTGCCCCAGGCTCCCTGGAGGGGAACAGCATGGGCTCCAGTGTACACAGTCCGGCCCTGTCTCCTGCCAAGCCCAGGCTGTCCAGGAGTCCTGTTCTTGTGTGAGGGGGACAGTGGGGTTGGAGGTGTTTCCCCCTCCTCCATGAAGAAAACTTTTCTTTCCAGGAAGATGTTCCCTTCTATTCTTTTTCTCCTTGAGGCTGGGGATACATGGCTGACAGCAGCCATAGTGGGTGGGTCCGAGCCCCTGGCAGCCCCTCCCCAGGCCTTGCGCCAGTTTGCCCACTGCCCACCTCTCAAGCCTCTGATAGTGTCCTGAAGCCACTGCTTTCTTTTTCTAGTCCATTCATTCCCACTACCCACCTGCAAAGGGTCTGTTGCCAAGGTAACAGGAATGTTATCCTTTGGGGTGAGCAAGGGGGTGGAGCCCAGTGGACTGGGGGCACTCTCAGGAGATAGAATTTTAGAGAGAACTTTAGATCCTCCAAACTACTAAAGGAGGATCCTTTTGCTGGAAAGGGGCCCTGGACACTGACTGGGTGGAGGCTGCTGCTGAGAGCTGGTGGAAAAGAGGGAGGAGGAAATCTGGAAGCAACTGGATTCAGGGTTAGAGGTGACTCCGGCTTACCACGTGGGAGAAGAAGCATGGAGATGGTGATGCCAAGGAGACTTTGAGGTAGGGAGGGTGGAACCTGCCTGTAACTCTTTGTGTGGGGTCCAGCCCTTTAACTCCTGGGAGAGGTTTTCTGGCTGGGAAAATCTAGAGCTAACTGAAGTGGTAAGGGGGCGCCTGGGGTAGGTCTGGGCCTAAACCGCCCCCTGCAGGCTGCACAGAAAGCAACACTAGATGTCCTGCACTGGGGCATGTTTGGTCCTGCTTTTGAGGGTCTAAAAAGACCCTCGGAAATTTGAGACATCTGAACCGTGGGGTCCTACTAAGTGCCTGGAGTGGCAGTGGGCATTGGGGTGCCTGGTCCCTGCACCAGAGACAGAAATAATTCAGAGGGTCTTTCTGAGCAGAGCTGGGGGTAGGGAGCCGTGGGGACAGAGGTGGATGTGCTTCCAGCTGAGCTGACAGGCACCGGAAGGCAGAAGGGCCAGCGTTTGCTAGACAGAGGTAGCAGCCTGGGCAAAGGCACCGGGATGTGAAACAGAACAGCTTGTTCTGGAAGTGACAGGCAAACAAGTGGGAGGAGGAGTGGTGAGAGGGGAAGGCAGAAAAAAGTGGACAAATGGCCTTGAATGCTGGGCCAGGAAGCTGAGTTTTCCTGTATGAAGCGGCTTCTCAAACTCACTCGCTGGAGCCCAGCAGTGCCATGGAGGAAGGAGGGGGTGGGAGTGGTGGAGAGCTGGCAAAGATCTTGAGATCATTTTAAAGATGTGGCTCTATATTAAATGTTCGTGCAGGCTTTGCATTTGACTCCAAGAATATCCATGGGAGTTTTCTTACCGAAACATTATTTTAAGCACTAACCATTGTGTGTCACTGGTGCCCTGGAAGACAGGCCATGGCCGCCCTTCACAGAGGAGCGATGCAGTCATTCCTGTGTGTTAGGAGGAGCCTTCTGGCTCCCAAAGGCAACACAATGGAAACAGAGAGCCGGAGTGGTGGGCTCTTAGGGTCCTCTAGCCAAAGGCTTCGCCGTGGGATGGGCAGGAAGGAGTGCTGTGTCCTGGCCTGGGTGGACGGTGGTAGGTGTGCAGGGCAGCAAGGTGACTCGGGTTCCAGCCCCCATCTTGCTAGCTAATCATCTTGGTTAAGGTGCGGCCCTTCGTTTCCTGCTCTAGATGGGAACCGTCCTCCTTCGCAGGGCGGTTGTAATGAGCAATGGGACTAGGCTTTCTCCACGTGGATCACACAGAGCTAACCCCCAGGCAAGCTGCTTCCCTTGCCTGCAATGCTTTTCCCTCCTTCCTGAAGCTTCCACGTGCTGCTTATCCCAAGGAATACCCAGGTCTAGCAGGACCTGGTCATGGCCACACCTGATGAGACCACAAATCCCGCTTCCTGCCCTGTCCTCCCCATCATTAGCCTCCCCTCCCCTCCCCTAGCAAAACCGCAGCAGCCCAGCCACTACCCTTCATATCCCTCACCCTCAGGGCTCACGGCCTGGGAGCCGGGCTGAGAGCATGTCGTCCCCATTTTGCAGCTAGGAAGGTCGACGCTCAGAAAGGCCCAAAGTCACTGCCATCCTGGGAATAATCAGGTTCCTGGGTCTAATACGTCTGTGGGAGTTTTCGAATGAATGAATGCGCGGATGAGAAACGCTTCCCCCATCAGCCCTTCTTTCTCCGGGGAGAAGTAGACTCATTCTTCAGCTCTCCGGGTTGGAATGCTGGCTGGAGATTGATTTTAAAATTCGATACCAAATCTCTCAGGTCGAGTGGGGCATAGGACAGTGAATAAGAACAGGGACTGTGACCCAGATAGTTGTTTGGGTTCAAACCCAAACTGGCTCTGTCTTCTCTTAGCTGTGTGATCTTGAGATGACTACTTACCTCTATGAGCCTCAGTTTCCCCATCTGTGTAATGGGGGGAGGATAATAAAATACTAGCATCTTCCTCAAAAGGCAGACTGTTTGAAAAGCACTGAAGAATAGTTTATTTGACAAAGAGGCCCTCTATATTTATATGTTATGGAAATAAACCTATAAGTGTTAAATAAATAAACCTGTGATGTACGAGGCACTGGGGACCCATAGAAGAAAGACGCCCCCACTCACTGCGGTCTCCACTATCATCTCTTTCAGGTTCCACACTGGCCCTACGGGGGAGGGGCTCTCAGCATGCTCTTTCCATAGTTGCAGCATGAGGCTCCGGAAGGTTAAGTTACTTGCCCAAAGCCACACGGCTGCACTTGAACTCAGTCTATCTTGGCAAACATACCCTTCATCTCAACACTAGCAAAACTGTCTTAGTCCCTACCCTCAAGGGACTTCCACTCCTTGGGGGGAAAAAATAGACACAGTACACAAAGAATAAACTGCACATCAGAAGACTGCTGTGGAGGAATTTGGTGAAGGGCAGAGACAGGACGTACAGAACGTAAGCACCAACTGGCTGTGGGGCCTGAAGGGTTAAGAAGCAGGCAGGAAGTTTGACTCGTGAAAAGAGGAGAGGGTATCTTTCCAAGGCCAGACTTACCAGTGGTTGAGACGGACTCTCAGGAATAAAGGATTAGGGGCTTAGGTGCAGTCCTATGCATTGTTGAACCCTAGGGGGCGCTGTTTAGTGTTGTGCCCTTTGGAGCTGGGCACCCCAAGTGCTCAGAGACACTTTACTGGGAAGAGGGACCGCCTCTTGGGGGTGGAGGTATTTGTGTCCACAGACACACAGACCACACAGGGATTGCCATATGGCATTGTCAGCTTCCTCTGTGCGTGCGTGTGTGCGCGCACGATGTCTAAAAAATTGTGCTCTCGCTCCTTCCTCTTTAAAATAATTTCTCCTGGAACTCAGGGCCCAGGCCTTTTGACCACCAATGTAGGGCTAGCAAAAGGTGTCTCGTGAGCCCTTTACCGGCAGGATTCCACCCACCCAGGTACACCGTGTGGAGCAAGGGGGGGGGAGTGGTACACAGTAGTCACTCAATAACATTTTGTTGAATGAATGAATGAATGAATGAATGACAGACACCTTTCCTCTCAGCCCCTCTTTCTTTGAGGGAGGGGCAGACCTCGCCCTTCAGCTCGCCAGGTTCAAATGTTGCCTGGGGATAGAAAGCAAAGCCAAACAAAATGTTTTGATTAGAGGAGAAAAGGACACTGAATTGTTATTTCTCAGCATTTTTACAGATAAAAAGTTAGTTTCTTGGCTTAAGGAACCCAGGAGGGTATTATTAGGATGGAGTTATGCCATGGCCTAGAAAATGACAGAGCATTTTGGGTGGCAAAAAAATCTGTTTAAAAAATTGCACCCAAAAAAATTGCCCTGAAATTATCTGTGTGGGGGAAAGTTTCTGGGATGGTCATGTCTGTACCCCCAGGACTCGGGACACTGGGGTCCTTGCTGGTGGCCCCCGCCACCTCAAACCCTGAAAAAAGATTCAGCCACAGACTTCCCATTAATCCTCACCGCCACGCTGCGTGGGGGACAGGCCTTGCTCCCACACAGAAAGGTAAAGAGAGGGCTTCTGGGCCATACTCCTTCCTCCAGGGGGGCCTCACACCCGCCAGGGCCTAAGAATCCTCTGAGAGTGGGCTGCCTGGACCAGCAGTTTCCTAAGGCTTCTCTGGGCTTGAGGGTGGGTTGTTCAGACCCTGTGCCATCCTGGCCAGGGGGCACAGTGCAAGAGTGGGGTGGGGGTGCTGCAAGTGGCCAGGATCCACTGCCTCAAGCCCAGCCTCTTTCCTTAGAGAGCGAGCCATAGAAAACCAGGAACAGGCCCAGAGACCCCTGGCTGGGGACAGAAGTGCAGAGGGGTGGAAGGAAGGAGTAGCAGCACGGAACTCAGGTGGGGAGGAGGAGGAGATCAGCAGCTCAGGAGGTGGAGGGTGGGTGAGAGGCCAGGGGATTGGGTGCTGGAGGTAGAGTCCCCTCCCAGGACCTGCTCTTGGGGATGTCCTCAAAGGGGGCCCACACCAGCCTCCACCTTTTCTACGTCCATCCCCCTGCTTATCTCCTCTGCCCTGCGCCCTGCAGTTACCAGGCCAGCTCCAAGATGGCCAGGACCCCGCCCCAGCCCCTTCCCCTGCCTGGCCTTCCTGGGCTCCATGGGGGTCTCTTTGCCTTGAATCCAGCTTTGGGCAATGGGTGGGCTCTCCAAGTCTTTGGGATCTTATCATGGGGCTCTTGGGTACTTGGGCTTCCTTGGCCCCCACTGGGAGGCATGTTTGCATTCCCTTCTCTTCCATTTTGTCTGGCTTTATCGAAAGAGAAATCAGGTACAGGAACCAAGGGCCACATACCTGGAGATGGAAGTGTCCTGCTGGTGTCGGGTAGGGGACACTTTGGTTTTCCCTCCCCCCAAGGCAGGCTCCTCAGAATCACAAAGCCTGGATAGCCAGGATCACCTGAGCTCAGGTCGTGTGTTCAGAGCCCTGTCTCTCTGCTCTCTGCAAGGCCCTTGTCTGTTTATACCAAACACAGACGTTATGGGACGGGCACAGGGGGCTGGGGCTGCCTGTGTGTAGTGACAACAGGGGCCGATCACGGGAAAGGAAGCCCTCCCCGAGGCAGACTGTATTTGTCCACAAACACAATCCACCCCATATCCCAGGGTGGAGGAGGGACAAAGAAACTCACCCCACTGGAGCTCCACTCCCTCTACTGCCCTGGGACGGGTCACCCCCAGGCACACCCCTCTCCTCCACACAGGCAGGCTTTCCCTCCCTAAGTTGTTTCCACAGCAAGCTGGACTATGTTCTGTAAACTCCAGTCCCCTGGGCAGGCAGTCCTGGCAAAAAGGGACAGGTGTCCTGCCATCACTGCACCTGTGTGTTGGGGTCAGAGGAGAGGAGGGTGGGAGGCCAGCGAGGAGCAGAGACGCTTTGCAGGTCCATGTGATGCTGCACGTCTGCTTGTCCTGACCCCTGGGAGTGGTCAGGTTCCTCCCATGGGGTCGTGCGGGGGTCCAGGCCCATAGGTCTCAGGATCCCACGTGGCTCCTGGATCTGGGGCCAATCTTGAAACCTAAGGATGCCCCTCACGGTCTCCAGGCCTCTTGGGGAACGGCGGGGGCATGGACGTCCATCCTTGTGACTTTGTTGTGCTGTACCACCATCTCCTCTTCAAGTTAATGATTGGTAGGGAGCACTGAGGACTCCACTTCTTGATTAACCCCCAGCTTGGGCTGCCTAACAGGTCCAGAGTTTCCTCGACCCCTGGGTACTCAGCCAATCAGAGGCCCCAGGCCTCACCCCACCCTTCAGTGGGTTTGCTTCTGTATATAGAGGCTGCGGCCCCAGGTGGACAGCCCAGTGGTTCCCGCCCATCCCAGCGCTGAGCTCTCTGTCACACACCTGGCCCTGCTCCCTTTCTAAGATGCTGTTTTGGCACAATCAGCCAGAGCACCTGTGGCCCAGTCCTGGGGAACTGTACTCTGGGCCTCCAAGCGGCCTGCTCAGGTAAGGGCCAGACCTGCTTCCCTCGGTCCCCAGGAAAGGCCCTGGTTTGAGCTGTTGGCCGTCCTTTTCAGGTGGAGAGCGATGGGCTTCCTGCTCTTGGGTGCCTTTGAGGGTGGGCAGTGGTCAAATGTACCTGGAGTTTAGTGGGTCCTGGGCCATCTCAAAACACTTTGACCACCACCTGCTCAGGATACTTTGGTTGGGCATTGGCTTGGTATCAGGCAAGCTCTGAGGTTGCAAACAAGTAATTGACTCCAGCTGTTTGCAGATGTTTGGGAGTATCTGGGACTTGCATCTTAATGGATATCTCCCAGAGGCCACAAGGCTGCTACTAGAATGCCTTCTTCAGGACACTGGAGGCTCCCTGGAGACAGAACCTGGCAGAGAGAGTCAGAGCGCCACAGGGGATGGGGTGGATAGGGCAGAAAGCTGGCAGTGCCCACCTCTCGCTGGCAGGGAGTCCCTGCCCTTGCCCTACCTGAAGCAGGAGGAGCTGCCCAGCATCTCCAGCGCGGAGCCTCCCGGCCCCACATTCCAGTATGTGCTCTGTGCAGCCACCTCACCAGCCATGAAGCAGCAGGAGGAGGCCCTCACCTATCTGAACCAGGGTACGCTGGGCCTGGGAAGGAAAGGCGTTAGTGGGGCAGCAAGCTCTGGGGAGGCGGGCACCATCTCTGCCCCTCAGAGTGGGGTTCACGCATCCCCTTCTCTCTCCCAGGCCAGTCCTATGAGGTGCAGATGCTCTGCACCTCCGAGAGCGGTGACGCCACCCAGGGGCCCCGGCTGCTGAAGGTAGGTGCATCTCCCAGATCTGGCAAAGGCTGGGTATGACTGTCCCTCTGGGCAGGAAGCCAATGTCATCACTGTGATGTCATTGTCAAGTAGAACCCTCCGAAGTCCGCCTTTTAATTTGACCTTCACAGGGATGGGCAGGACTCGTTGAGGCGACAGGCACAGAGAGGTTAAGTCAGGGTGTCAAACGCATTTTCACCAGGGGCCACATCCGCCTCGCGGTGGCCTTCAAAGGGCCACGTGTAATTTCAACTCCTTAACAGTTAAGGAGTAGTTACATTTATACAGTGCTAAAATTATTTTGCAAATTATACAGTGCAAAAATGAGTTTGACATGCCTGGGTTACGTATTTCTCAAGGAAACAGAGTCAGTAAGTAGCAGAGCTGGGATTTAGAAATAAGTTATTCACACACGACTCCTTCTCTCAAAAAATTATTCATGTAGCTCCCATTTACTGCCAGAAACTGTTCTCTGAGCTAGGGATTCAGCAGTGAAGAAACAGATGCAGTTCGTTTCCTCAGGGGGCTTGCATTCTACTGAGTGAGACAAATGTGACATCGCACAAATGATATGTAATTAGAAGTTGATTTACAAATTGCAAATTGGTAAGTGCTGCAAAGAAAAGAGAGGGGTAGAGTGACTACGAGTGGGGAGGGATTAACTCCCCTATTTTGCGGATGAGGAAACTGAGGCTCAGGGTCTCTACGTTACTTCTCCAGTTTCACAGCTTGTGAGTGAGGGGCGGGTGGGCATCTGGACACAAATGCAGTGAGTGTAAGTCTTATGCTCGTTGGGAGTGGGAAGCAAGCGAGGGGAAAGGTAGGATGGCTGGCCTAGGCCAGGTGTGGGAAGCGCTTCCCGAAGGCCCAGGAACCCTCTGACCCATGCGCCGCGCCCTCCCGCGCCTGCAGAGTGTGGCCCGTGTGGTGTTCCATGATCGGCGCCTGCAGTACACGGAGCAGCAGCAGCTGGACGGGTGGAGATGGAGCCGACCGGGGGACCGCATCCTGGACATCGGTGAGTGGGGTGGGGATGTGGACCCTTTGGGGCCACTCTCTGGCTTGGAAGCCCTTGAGGCTGGGGAGGGCGGAGCCTTGCTCCCTGCTTGTCACCTTGTGTCTGCAGATGTGCCGCTGTCTGTGGGGCTGATAGAACCTCAGGCGTCGCCCTCACAGCTCAACACGGTGGAGTTTCACTGGGACCCGGCCAAGAGGACCTCCCTCTTCCTGCAGGTGAGTCTGAAGCTGCAGGTCATGTGGAGGTGGCAGCCGCCGTGGTGGGAAAGGACAGTGAGTTTCGGTGAGGGTGAGAGGACAAGAAGAAATCACTTCCAGAAAACACCTTGAGGAAAAAATATGAATAAAGGTTTATCTAATCTCACCATAAGGCAGGACTTGTTGAGCATTAAAGCAGTGGAAGAAGAACTAAGGGGGAGGAGGGAGGCTGGGGGGGGAGGGGGGGCTGGAGGGGAAGGGAGGAGGGGAGGGGAGGGGATGCAAATAACTGTAATTGAACAAAAATAAAATAAAATTAAAAAAAATAAGGCAGTGGAAGAAACTACAAAGCACAGGACGTAGCTTCGTACAAAGTCATGGTCTGCAATACCTGGGCGAAATGAAAAGGAAACACTAAATCGGAGTAACGGTTGCTAATGTATTATATCCCTGATGTGTAAAAAGTTCTCAGATACCAATAAGAAAAAATCGATGAAATCCCGATAGCCAATAGAAAAATAGGCAAAGGATGTAAGTAGACAGTTTATATAAGGATACTAAATGTAGACAGGTCAACCTCATAAAATGATCATTAAGATTTCTTATACATCATGGGGACGTAAAGTACAGCATAGGGAATGTAATCAATAATACTGTCATAGCTATGTGTGGTGCCAGGTGGGGGACTGGAATTACCGGGAAGACCACTTCATACATTGCATAAACGTCTAACCACTATGCTGTACAGCCAGAGTAATAAAAAATAATATTGAGGCCTGGCTGGTGTGGCTCAGTGGATTGAGCTCGGGCTGCGAACCAAAGGGTCCCGGTTCGATTCCCATTCAGGGCACATGCCTGGGTTGCAGGCCAGGTCCCCAGTGTGTGAGAGGCAACCACACATTGATGTTTCTCTTCCTTTCTTTCTCCCTTCCTTCCCCTCTCTCCAAAAATAAATAAAATTTTTTAAAAAATTAATAAAACAGTATTTGTTGTTTATCTGAAATGCAAATTTAACTAGGCATCCGGTATTTTAACTGGCAACCCTACCCTGTAATGGGAGTCTTGGCTCAGATGTGAGCAGCGAGAGCTTTCCAGGCGGAGGGTTCCAGGGAGAACTCTGCAGGAGTGGCGGGCCACAGGCTGGCTAGAAGGGTCAGCGGGTTCATTATGGCTGAGAGAGAGCAGCTGTGCAGTGAGGCTTGCCTTGACTCTTCCACGTGCTCAAATGCCAGGGCCAGGAACTGTGCTTCTCACCCCATAGGGGAGCCGGTGAAGGATTCTGAACACGAGAAAGAACCTAGTGAAGTTATACTTTTAAGCACAGATGTTGCTTGGGAATGGAAAGTGACTGGCAGGTGACAGGCAGGCAAGAGGTTTTAGGTGGAATCCCTAGCAGGTAGGTAGGAACTGGAGTCGCATTGCTTCTTCTCCACCTCAGGTTCACTGCATCAGCACTGAGTTCACTCCTCGGAAAAAAGGCGGAGAGAAAGGCGTCCCCTTCCGCCTCCAGATTGACACTTTCAAGCCCAGTGACAAGGAGCTTCCCCCTGAACACCTGCACTCAGCTGGCTGCCTCATCAAGGTGTTCAAGGTAAAGGCAGCGTTGGGTCCCCTTCGCGCTCCCTCTCAGGGCTTGTCACCCTGCCTTGCTGGGGGCGTGGATTCTGGCTCTGTTTGCTGTGGGGCCTCAGCCTACAGTCCCATCTCTGGGACTTTTCCCTTCTCTGCTCACGGAGGGATGGGGCTTGATCTCTTTCTTAGAGCCCCTTCCATAACGAGAAGTGTGCAGGTGAAGAGGGGCCTCTGCGGTCTCCATGTCTCCCTCTTGTAGCCCAAAGGAGCTGACCGCAAACTGAAGACTGACCGGGAGAAGATTGAGAAGCAGCCCCCGCACGAGAGAGACAAGTATCAGACTGCCTGTGAGAGCACGGTCTTCGTGGAGGTGTGTGTTGGGGAGGCAGGGATGGAAAGAGAGGTTTGGTGGAAAGATCGTCGTTGTGCGCCTGGGGAAACTGAGGCCTCAGGGGCTGCGGCTGCTCCAGGATGGTCACCTCCCTCTCTGTGATTCCACCCGTTTCTTGCAATGACAAACTGCACCATCTCTTCAGGACTTCCAGGAGCTGACACCGTCCAGGCTGCCTCTCCTGTGCCCTGCCGTCACTGCCACCGCACTTTTGCTCCCTCTGCCTGGAGCGCCTGCCTTCTTGCTGCTGCTTCTGGCTAGCTCCTCTAGGAAGCCTTCCCCCACTCCCCCAGCGGGCTAGTTTACTCTCTTCCTGTGTGTGGAAACTTGATCTGCTTGTCATGGACTCCTAGGGCAGGGGCCAAGTCTGGCCCAAGGGAGATGCCTTGTCAGCTGTTAATAGACAGATGGAGGGAGTTGAGGGACAGCCACCACTGCCCTCGGACTGTCCAGGCCCACGTTGCTGTTTGCCCACAGTGTTCACCGTGGCCAGAGCACAGTGCAGGACCCTATCAGCCTCTCAGCCCTCTGGCTCTGACCGCCCCCCACTCCTGCAAGCTCCTGTCCCCGGAGAGGTGAGTGGGGATGAACACTCCCTACCAGCCCTTTGGGGTGAGAGTGAGGAGAGGACATCGGGGAGGGCAGGGTTGAGAGGTGTGCTGAGGCTGGGGAAGAGGCTCAGCCCTGTGCTCTTGGACACAGGAGGGATGACACCTGGCAAGCTCTGCCTCCCAGGGCAGGCAGCGGGCTGCACTGCTCCACAGAGCCCCTGACTTTCTACTCCCCCACAGGTTCTGCTGCTCACCCCCATTCATCTTGGACAACTTCGGGGGCAGCCCAGCTGAGGTGAGTTCTTCCTTTCCAATTCTCCATTCTCCTAAAGCCTTCTCAGCAGCTTCATCTCACGCTCCAGAGTAGGGTGGCCCTGCCCCCTGGTGGACAGATGTGGTATGGCCAACAAACCACAAAACTTCCCTGATAGGATACTGCACTTCCCACCAGCAGGATGAGCCTTCCCTCTCAGACTTGGGGCCCCTGAGGGCAGGGTCTCTGTCCCCTTCCCCTTGTCCTCAGTCTGTGTGTCCATGGTGTTACCAGGACTGCCTTCTTTATGTCTCAGGATCTGAACCCTGGAGCTTCCATCCTAGAGACGCAGCAGTGGTTACACTGGCACAGGTTCTCCAGCTACTGCCGGACTCTAGCCAATTTCACTGGTGAGGCTGTAGGGGACTGAGGGTGGGACACTCAGCAGGAAGCCAACCTCTGTCCTGGCTTTTTTGTGCCCGTCAACTAACTTCTATTCAGGACTAAGGGTTGCCAGGTACCATGCATGCTAGGTTCTCTTCTGTATACTACCCATGGAGGAGGACAGGGCTCCGAAAGGTCAAATAACTTGCCCAAGGATACACAGCCAGCAAGTAGCAGAGCTGGGGTTTGAGTCTAAGTCTGACTCTCCGGGTATACTAGGGCTATTTGTAGACTAATGTTGGACTGTGTCCCTTGCCAACCCTGTTCCCAGGCCTCTTCCCCCAATCTGGCCCTCTCTGCCTCTGCAGGCACCGATCTGCTGAAGCTTACCCGGCAGGACCTTATCCAGATCTGCGGGGCTGCAGATGGGATCCGCCTTTTCAATACTCTCAGAGCCAGGTGCTGGGCACTGCCAACCAGGGTCCCTTCCCACTCTAGCGGCACCTACCAATTCAGCTAGTAGTCATGTTTCATAGAGTATTCAAGTTAAGAGGCATCTGAAAGGATACTTATTCCACAGAGGAAGAAACTCTGGCCCAGAAAGGACACTGACCTGCCTGAAGTCACAGAACAGGCTGTCAGGGCTGGGCTAACACGTTAGGCTCCCAGACTTCTGTGGCCATCCCATATGCATCACTCAATTTCTGGGGACAATTAGATTTTTCTCATCTTCTCTTCCCCGGGACCCAGCATTCATTAAATGCCTAAGAAATGCTTCATGTTTTTTCTCCCTAGAGACCTGGGAGGAGGCAGGGTCTCTCCCAGGGATGGGGGCTAAAATGGGGAGCTGTTAGTTCAGATATGAAGGGCTGATACTTAAGACTCTTTTCCTGCCCAGGCCCATCCGTCACCGGCTGACTTTGTATGTGGCTCAGGAGGCCTCTAGGCAAGAGAATGAGGTTCCTAAGAACTCTGACTCAGGTGAGGTTCTGGCCTCTCTCCAGAAGAAATTCAGGTGCGGCTGCATGAAATCCCTTCCGGCTTGGGGACAGTGATGGTCCACCATTCCTGGGACCCAGAATGCCCTCCTTAGGATTCCCTGCCTCCCACGATGAGATTAGACACCCTTTCCAGGTTATCTCGCTGGGTTTATTCCTTCATGTTTTCTACCTGACCCCATCTGATTTTGTCATTCTGTTTGTACGTGGGATTAGAACATTATAATCCTGTTATTGCACTGGGGTTTCAGTCATATGTCAATGGCCCTTCTCCTCTTTCAACTGGGGGCTCCCCTCAGCCTGAGCCCTCCCCAAAGATGAGGAATAGGTGAAGACTAAGTGGATTCAAAACGTTTTTCCTTTTTCACTCTTTCCCCTCACCCCCACGCCCTCATCCTTCTGGTGTCTGAGGCCACCCCTGGAATCCCTCCCCGACTAACCCTCTGGCCTTGTGCTGTTCACATCCCAGGCTTTTATCAAGAGATTTCTCTGGATGAACTCAGTGCCATAGAGCTGATGGGGAAACTGGCAGAGCTCTTGGCGCTCCCGGCCAATCAGATCCTCCGCCTCTTCCACCAGGGCCCGGGGGGTATCCTCATTCTCCTCAGCGACCAGGTAAGTGGTGGCGCTTCCCTGTAAGGGTCCATGAGGGCCTGGCTCTCCCACTTCCCCCTCCCTACCCTGGCTTATTCTGTTTGGTTTAAGGACAGAATCATCCTAGTGACCCTTCTCCCTTGCAGGTGGTTCAGAACCTTAAGGATGAATCATACTTTGTGGCTGTGGTGAAGAAAGGTAGGGGTTTTCAAGGGAGATGCTGGCTTTTTTTTTTTTTTTTAAAGATTTATTTTCAGAGAGAGGAGAAGGGAGAGAGAAAGAGCAATGTACAGTTGCCTCTCACATGGTCCTCACTGGGGACCTGGCCCGCAACCCAGGCATGTGCCCTGACTGGGAATCGAACCGGGACCCTCTGGTTCCCAGCCCGTGCTCAATCCACTGAGCTACACCAGCCGGGCAGATGCTAGCTTTTTGTCAGAGGGACAGAGAATCGTATAGCTAAAAGCTATTTATTGCTCATGAAAACCGTTACTGGAAAATGCATTCTCCTGAGGGGAAAGTGTCCCATTTTCTCCGTTAGGGAGTTTGTGATGGCAAAGACCCTGTTTCTCTTCTGCCCCATCCAACTGCAACAATCACACCGGGCAGGAGAGCAGGTGCTTGCCAACCAGTCGGCTAGTAGTTCAGGTTACTTGGATGCCCCGCTCTCTGTCCCCTGTGAAGCCAGTGCACAGGTGGCCTCCTAAAAAAGGTGGATTTGAAAGAACAGTTGGGTGTGGAAGGCGTGCTGGAGCGCAGTGGTGGTGGTTGGTGGCGGGCCCCAACCCAGCGGTGCCCTTTTTACTGCTTTCAGTGCAGAATCCAGACGGCTACTACCTGGTTCTGACCTAGGCCCGGGGCGCCCTGCTGCAGCGGAGACTGACGCCAGCCTGGCTCTCCCGGGCCGGCCGTGTTCACCAGAAAATCCTCGTTGCTTCCCCAGGCTCCAGTCCAGTGTCCTTCCCACAGGAGGCGGGGCGGGGGGAGCCAGCAGCCCCCAGGCTCACATTTCTTCCTGCTTAGTCAACAGTTGTCAGAACCTGGGACACAGCTTCCCAAGAGGAGCCCAGCTGGCCAGGCCTGGGGCAGAAAACCCAGGAAATGGTTTTGATGATGAGCTTTTGCCCCTTAATTTGTCTTTAAAATTTTACTTACCCCTTCCATTTTTGCAATTATAATACACACACACACACACACACACACACACACTTAATGTTTGTTCAAGTTTCTTGGTGGAATGGTCCTCAGAGAAACGTCCTCTGCCTAAACTGTAGACTAGGGCAAAGGATGGAGCCTGGGACAAGGGAATAAATAAATGTAGCTGGATTTATTTTTTTCAACTAGTTTTGGCAAAAACTATTCACTACAGCCTCCAAAAGATCGTTCAACTGTCAAATCACTGTGCTGATTTAAGACTGGGGTTCTAGATACTTGGAAAATGCTATCGCTATTTTTGAACAGAGGCCATAGGGTTTTATTTTTAAAATGTAATTGAATGTATTAATCTTTTTATTTTTAGGTCTTAAGAAGTCTTTCCCTATATTAAGGTCATAAATATAAACACTTATCAAAGTTTAAATTTTAAACTTTAATTTTGCATTTTACTTTTAGATCTGTAATCCATCTGAAACTGATTTTTTGGTGTATATTTTTCCAAGTAGAAAATTTTATTCTTAAGTGCTTTTTAAAGTGATACCAGGCCGTATCTTTCTTACTTTTCATCCCTTTCTCTCAAAATTTTATCATAAAGTTTCGAACATACTGAAATGGGAAAAACCACATGCATGGAGTAGAAAACAGGCCAAGGCACCTTCTTAAAGATTACCTGCTTAATTCCTTATTATTAATAATTATCATTTACTGACATCTTTGGTGAGCCTTAAACCAGAAAGACTCTGGCTAGGGAGGGTGGAAAGGGGGCTGGCCCTGAACATTAGCTGAACTAAGAATGGATGGGGAAGGGGAAGTCTGCTTATCCATGGAGACCTACTATGTGCCTCCCTCAACATTCAGGGATGATTCAATATGGAAAACTGAGTACGCACTTGCTTGTATCCCTGAAAGGGTCCCCACTGGCCTCATCTAGATGACCGGTTCACACCGGGCCTTCACCTCATACAGGATGAGACTCCAAGTGGGGACAGGGCTGTCCAGGGGTGTTTCATGGCAGGAGGGACACCCGGAGATTTAAGTTTAGGTTGCAGGTTTGGCTCCTCTGTGCGCCTCCACCAAAAGGACAGGGACCCCATATCATTCATTAACCTCTGTGTATCTCTCAACCTAGGAGGCTCTAACACAGACCAGACACTGAAATTACTTGCTGAAATGAAGTGAATAAAAGCAGGTAACATGTGTTTACAAGGTGCCATTAACAACTCTTTCAATTGTCACAATTCTAAGTACTGTTACGCCTACTTTAATAGTGAAGATGGCACACCTGGCTTTCGGGTGGAAGTCAGGCAGTCAGACTTGGGAGCTCACGCGTCTCACCATTTCACTGCCCCATCCGCGCTCCTTCCTAGCCGAGGTGAGGGCAACCCCCAGCACAGGTAAGGGACTCAGGTTGAACTGTTAGTATTAAAGTAAGACAAAGATTTCCAGAAACTGATTTATATGTCTTTTGTTTTTCTTAGACAAGTTCAAGGTATTAAAAAAGGCTACTAATAAGGTACTAAATAAAGATGATTAGTTAAATAATAATTTAAAAACATAAGGATGCCAAAAGAAGCCCCTCCATTCAGCCTTAGGAGCCTCTGCAGTTCTAGGGTTCAAGAAAGTTAAGAATCACAGCTCCAAGTCAGGCTATTCCGCAGCAAAATGAGAAGTCTTCACAGCTTATTTCCTTTAATTACATCATAAAACAAAATTAGAACATACAGGAAACAATAATCGTTACATAACAGTTTATATATTTATATATAAAAACATTTCTTTTTAGTCCAAAGATTTTAAAGCAGAAGGAATCCTCTACTGCCACCTTGGATTTTATTTTGAATAATGCGCCCTCCCCCCAATCTCAAGTGCCAAACGTATTGGGTGGAAACAGTCACTTGGAAAGCTAATGAAACCTGATGTTAAGTCACCACGTAGGGAATTGTGTTGGTCCCAGGGACTGGCTGGCGAAGCGCTGGGCAGGCCTGGTGGAGAAACAGAAAGCAGCAGCGCCCACACTCTGCGGGGTAGGCCAAAGGGCTGGGGAAGGCTTAGGCCAGACAACGATGTTTGGGATCAGACGCTCCCAGTCAGCGTCCTCTGCATTTCTCCCCCTCAAGGGCTGGGACCAGGGGGGGGCCAGTACGGGATGGGGGAGGGTGGGTGAAAGAGCCTGGTTTGAAGATACGAGTTTCTCCCACAGCACCATTTACCCATCTGTCTCTGTCCCCAAGCAGAGTCTGCCGGGCAGGGGCCGTCCTCACAGTTCTCTGAGCACCACACAGGCCTCGCTTCTCAGGTCTGTGCTCTCAGGGCCACTGCGAGGGGGGCAGAGGGGGGACAGCTGCTGGGAACTGCCCAAGGCAGGTTATTTGGAAGTGACTCCTGGGAGGAAAACGGAGGCGACCAGAGTGGGAGGCATCTGAAGGCGGAGTCATAAAGCAGGAATGGAGAAAGGCAAAATAAGAAGTAACCCTCGGTACTGGGCAGCCACAGAGCCTCAGGGGCCAGCGCCAGGAGCTGCAGCAAGTGGAGAAAAAAACGCAAGCAGCTCTGATGAGCCCCATCTGACAGAAGCTGTAGAGGTTAGTGTGTCATTTGGGGGCTGGGGGAGGGAGGGAGTGAGAGGAGACATCCAAGGCTCACCTCTTCCTGCACTGACTAGAAATTAACAGTCATCAGAGAAGCACAGATAAATTATTCTTAAGGGAAGGAGAAAACTCGTAAACCCAGAAGAGCAGCAGCAAAGGTTTCACTTATTACAGATCTATTATATAGCACTAGGAAAGAAAATCATTCAAGTCTTTAGGGGGGAAAGGTAAAGTCATCAAACCATGCCATGTAGAAACTCCTTTTCAAGTTAGGATTTTCTAAGACTTTAGGTTCTCATTCACTAGTGCCTTAAAAACAAACAAAAAAACACCAGTGACTTCGGGTGCTGAGAAGGGTTAGGCTAAGGTCAGAAACACACGCGTGTGTGAACAGCAGTGCAGTACAGATCTGAATAAGAGACAATGACAAGTGAAACTTAGTGGGGCGACGTTCTTCTTCCACTTTAATTAGTAAAAACATCACTTCAAAGGTTTCCTTGGGTTCTTGGCATACAGTAGAAGAGAAGAGGCATGTCTGGACACCCCCCTCCTCCCCACCTTTGGGGTGGGGATTCAGACTGCCTACCTGCTCTGCCCTGGCGAACACCGTGCCCAGCAGCAGCTGGGAAGCCCTGGGGGTTCTTTCCGCGGTGCCAGCCCCCACGTGGAGGACTCTGGTTAGGTGTGTGGAAAGCAGCTCTCGTTGCCAGTAAAAACGGTGAGGACCTATTCACACGTGAAGCAGCTGTTTCTGTATGTTCAGGACATGCTTGTATCTGAAGCAAATCACTCCAGTTCCGGAACTGACTTTCTCCTTTACTTTAAAAACCTCACCTACCATTTTCCCACCCCAATTCTTCAAAACAAGACACTGGAAAACACAGGGTCAGTCGACACCGTCCCGGCTGCTCATGGTTCTTCAACCTGAAGGGCAGTGAGCCAGGCTGGTGGAGGGAGCGCTGACAGTGAACACCCGGGAAGCAAACCCCACCAGGGGCGAACTCCAACACGCACGGAGCAGAGACGGAAGGAGCGCATCACGGAATTCCTCTTCACATCCCACGTGCGAGCTTGTCCAACACATTTTTTCCTGCTGAAAATTGAGTGTAACTCTCTTGGGCTCTAAAGATTCACTGACTCAGCTGAAAGGTTTTTATTAACTTTCCTAAGGATCAAATGCTTCAGAAATGTACAACTGATGTTCCTAAGATAAAAATGGACAAAATAGGTAGACTTGCCTTGGGGGGGGGGCTGCAAAAGCCCTTTGGGCAGAAAACTCACTTGCCTCAAATGGTAGTTTCTGGCAGACAGAAAGTCCCAAGTGACAAGGCAAGCTTAGAGAAGCATTGTTTGCTAGAAATCCGAGATGGTAAGTTAGGGCACTGGGTATAGCAAATACAGCCTAATTTTATTAATGATACACTACTGACATGGTCCTTGGCAGTTTTTGTATCTTCCAATGTTACAATTAAAATTTATGATACAAATAAAGGTGAAGTGAGGTGGAGACTCCGTATTTCCCCTCACTCTCCTACTGCTTTAGGGTTCTTTGCTCCTAGATCAGTGTAAGGGGAAGGGCTCTGCTTCAAGTCCAGCCAAACATCCTAAACCTCTTCTCAAACAAAAGTTGGCTAATTCACATGGCCTGGGTTTGAGGTGGGTAAAGATCCTAGAACTGGTGGGCAGACAGAGAAGGCAATCTTTTCAGAAAATGTTCCAGAAGCGCAAAGCATACCACCGAAAGAGTCTGCGGGCGGGATCCACAGCAGGGACAGAAACCTACCCTTAAAGCACGCACACAAGGAGGGGAAGGCAGACCAGACCAACCTCCTCCCTCACGGGTGGCGACTGTCAGGAGCAGTCAGTGACTTTCAGCACAGCACATGTCAAATGGCCAAGGGTTCTTTCTCTCCACAACAATCGGGTCCCCTGAGGCTAAGCTGCAATACAGGCAGCAGGGAACCACCCCTTTCTTTCCAGTGACACCGTCATATTTCCTAACACCTTCAAACCAAGACAGGCTCCATCACATACTTGGTCTAGCTGCCCACGGCATTAGTGAGCTATCAAACCAGTAACAACACATTTTACAAGGCAATTAGAATATAAGAACTTAATTGCTATATAGCATTGTAGCTATATTGACTGTTCAGTTTGGAAAGCCCAAAATAAAGCATCGTAAACATATTTACCAGGTATCCCTCTAAGATGTGTGATATCAGGAATACGTAAAACTTCTAATTAATGCCTGCTAAATCAACTTATTTCATGAACGTGGAAATTTACAAAACACATTTAAGAAATACTTTTACATCCACTAAAGAGCAGAATAGGAGAAAACCCTTTTTACATGAAGTACAATGTACTTTCATATTCCAAATATTGGAGGAAAAAATGAAGGCAGACCCCCTTCAACCGCTCACATCCAGGTTTGATTTCAGATTCAGTAAGCAAACATCAAAGGGCGCCCAGTGAAACACGGCCCACCCGGGCCACTCACAGCAGTGCCTGTGGGCAAGGCTGCCCAGGAAAGTCGGCCTGGATCAGGGTAAGGACCCAAAGAGGAAGCCAGTCTGGAGAACAGGAGGACCAGCAGCATTACTGGGGGTGAAAGGGAGGCTTTAAACAGCGAGGATGGGTGTAAGAAGGAAATGGGAGGAGTCAATTAAGAAAAAAAGCTGGAATCACTTTGAGGGGGCCAATGAAGAGGATGTAAAAGATACTGATGTAGCAAATGATGCTGGAAAATGTACGGGAGAAAGGCTGCTTGGAAAAACGATGATCTGGATGTTTAGTAACGTTCTCCAGAGGACACGGCAATAATCCTCCTGGCTATTGGCAGGTTTATGGCAGTAACTTTGAAGGTACCGTCTTACTTCTTCCAGCTCTCTTCTCTGTTCACACTGCAGTTTTTCATTATAGAAGGCATAGTGTGCAAGGGCTCTGGGGTCAGACAAATGAACAGTAAGCTTTTCCCAAGGAGAGTTACACCTGTGAAACCTTTCTAAATTTTCAAAAGTGTCCCTGATGTTGAAACAGGAAGACGACAAGACCGTTTCCATCTGACCGAAACTTACCATGTTCTGGATTCTCAAAGTCCTGGTACATTTCATCAGCTGGCTGGTGTAGGGTGCAGATTGGCATAAAAAAGTGTATTTCCTTCCAAGCCTGATGGGCCTGAAGTTTTCTTGAGAAAGGAACAAGTCTCCTGCCTGACCACAGACTGCTGCATGCCCCAGGCTTTTATTCTGTTACTCGGCTGTTCTCGGCCCAGACAGGCAGGGATCGCCTGGGCAAGTCTGCATGGCCCTGTACCTGGGTACACTCTCTGAGGAGAGAAACAGCATTTCCAGGACATTCATGCACAGGTAAGTAGGGTCTTTCAAACTTATATATACTTTTTCAAGTAAAGAAGTACCTTTATAGTCTCGACTACTAGGTGATTCAAATCCACACTCACTAATCAATCAGGGTTTTATGGTCGATTTGTTCAGACACTATAAAAAAATTATATGTTACAGCAGATGGCTCCGAAGTATTACTTTTTAGTTTTGTTTGAATGAGTAACTTGGGGATCTGAGTATCATGAACTTCATCAGGAAGTGTGTGTATAAGTATGTATATATTGATGTGTGTGGGGTATAGCCAGGAGTGTGAGTCTCACTTTAAAAAGGATGTTTCTTACATTGTAATGTGAAAACAGGGTAAGGGGAAATGAGAATTAAAACTATAAGTAATTTGAGTTTTTAAAAGGGAATAATTAAATAGAACTTAAAATAAACACTGATGGATCATACACTTTCCTAAGACCCTTTCATGTGACTGCCTGGGAAGAAATAAATCACACGTAATTCTCACACACGTTGGCTGCACCAGCACCTGAAGCATTGAAACAAGTCTTTTAACCGCCTGGGTCATGCAGATGACCTACTATCACGGTGGGCTGCACACTCATGTCCTTAAAGGCAAAAAAAAGTCAACCTATTAAAAAAATCATACAAGCTTTCTAACCTTGGGGTGTAGAAATCTACTTCTACTACTTTAGAAACTCATTTAACTCATCCAGCATGATTTTTGGGGGTGGGGGAGGAGAAGCTTCTTTGACTGAGATATGGGCACTGCATATTCTATCCCGCCCTCAGGTGTGATAACCAGGCTGGGCAGAGGCACTGAACCCCCTACTTCCTCTTCATGTTCTCCTTCTGCTGCCCCAATTTCTCCATCTGCCTACACTTGTATTTCATTCATGGGAAGTCTGGAGCACAAGAGAGATATGGATGACAGGTTCTCAAAAGGTTCTGGTCCTTTGAAGCTTCAGTATTAGATATGATACCACCAACACTGACCTACAGCTGACCAGCTGTTACAGGGTCATTTTTGCATTCCTGATGGGCTGCAATGGGGGAGTGGGGAGACTGATTAGCTAGACAATACAGCTTTTCTAGCAGCATTCCTGCTAAAACAA
Organism: Micronycteris hirsuta; assembly: GCA_004026765.1. Classification (NCBI taxonomy): domain Eukaryota; kingdom Metazoa; phylum Chordata; class Mammalia; order Chiroptera; family Phyllostomidae; genus Micronycteris; species Micronycteris hirsuta. The sequence continues at coordinate 174,484 of PVJI01000836.1, forward strand.
AACCACCTCAGACACAAACCAGAGACGTCACTGATCACGCCTCGATTTCAGTGAACATGCAACATGTCTGAGCTTGGGTGGCGGCGGCTTTCAGGCTCAGTTTTTGGGATTTCCCATTCCACCTTTCGCTAGTAATGCATTTTGCTTTCCTCATTAAGTTAGTGGGACTTGACGGAAGGAAAAATGTGCAGTGGGATACTGGGCATATCATGCATATCACATATCACAAGATGTAACGGAAACCAAAAGGCAAAGTTTACTTTCATCAAAATAGTTTTAGCTCAAATTCTTTTCATAACTTTTCTTGCTTCTGTAATAGTTTCCCTTCAGACTGGCAAAGATTCAGGCAGGGTCCCCTAATGGTAAAATTTAGAATTAAAAAAATATTTATTGATAATGTCTCTTTTAAAAATGTTTGGTAACCCCAACTAATCATCCAAAATGCAAACTGTAAACACAACAGCAAAAGAGTAACAACTGTGAGTAAGCAGACTATGAACAGAGGACAGACAGAGCAAGAACGCAGGAGGGAGCAACAGAGGACAGGTGCACAGGAGTGCTACAGAGAGTGACAATTTGAGGGAATAAGTAATCACATTTGGACCACAGCGGTTTCAATGCAATCATTTAGGAAACCTCTGGGCCAAAGACTAAAACAGAGGGTGGAAGGGAGGAGCCTTCTTTGTGAGCATGCTCAGCATGTTGGCATGGGAACGAGGAAGCACAGAAGCTGTGTAGTCATCTCACAATGGATGGCTACCATTTATAGGATGCAAAGAAATTTCCTTTCTGGTCCCTGGATACAACGTGTATTGTTCTTCTATGCTTTCCTTGACCCTGGAGGACTGCAGTTGCTTTTCCAAATCTGCCAAAGAAACCCCTTAACAAAATAAAGAATCTGTAGTAGCAGTAACACTAGGTTTGCTGGAATGCCCCCTTCCCCTACCTCGTCTATCATTTTCTCCTGGGTACGTCCAACAGGAATGGTAAAGTTTTACCAATCCGCTTCATAAAGCCAGCACGATCTTCAGTCCCCCGGTCACAGAGCTAGAGTGGGTGGGGGTGAGCGCGGGTATGTGTATGTATGTGTGGCTCTGGGAATCTGGATGCTGCCTCACTTTGTAACCCTTGCCCAGAACACTGGGGTCGCTTCCACTGGAGACTCCACGGTAACTCTAGAAGTGTCATTAAATACTCAGTTCGCCAAGGTTGACCACCTCCACTGTCATAGGATGATGCAGCATCTGCAGAAGCGCTGTCTGCTGCCCCCTACTGATGGGGGTGGAGTGACAGGTGCGAAGTAGGCGTGGACTTTAATATTGGGTAAATGGGTCTGAAACAAGACAGAAACATTACTAAGAGAGAGGGCTTAAACAGAAAAAGCAATGTTGCTTTTCAGAAAAAACACTGAGGGGCTGAGTGGCCATGAAAGCAGGCCAGAGGCTGAACACCAGCAGCCAAATGCTGAGAGGCCTGGGCTCTATTCTGTATCACCCCCCGTTATTCTAAATGACTAACTCACTTCGCATAACTGTGGTACCTGCTTCCATAACATTACAAGTGGGGAGAAACTTCCTATCGGTTTCTTAACCTGTGCCAAAGGAGATTCCTTGTTTGATTCCCATAGTTGAAATAAACTATATAAGCTTAAAGGAAGGTTTTATTCCAAGTCATTGTAGATAATGTTTCCTCTGATATTTAAAAAACCAAAATTTCCTCTTTTAACAACATACTTCTGGTATTTACTACACGAATAGTTTCTGAATAACTACTATGTTCAAGGCACTGTACTAGTTACATAAGAGAGGTACAAAGATGGTCAAGATGATGATCCTGCTCTCAGGGAACTTGCAGTCTAGACGTGCACATAAACAGCTAAGTTAAAGTGGAAGAGGTGTTAAGTGACTTGCAGAGCATATAAAGACTCTGAAGATTCAGAGACGGAAGAGGTTCCCGACAGCCAGGAACCCTGTTACAAGTGGGCCACGGAAGAGGCTCCGGCTGACCTGCTGCTCCCCTCTTTTTGAGAAGAAGAACCACGGCTGCAAGGAGCCCCCAGTGCAGTCGTGCTCTCAGCCTTGCAGGTCTGATGGGAGGCAGGACTGAGGCCAAGTGGAAATCAGAGTGAGGTTTGGTGCTTCTTTATGTGATCAGGTGCCACTTGGCCAACATGGAATTTTTTATAGGTTGGTTGTAAGTGATAACTAAGCACAGTGCCTTTCTCACAACAGGTGTGAAGCAGATGTTCCAATAAATGTCTGTTGAGCTGAATATTCTAATACACAGATTCATCCAGCCTTTTACAACCTCCTTGCTGGCAACCTGTCTTCTGGTCATTTGACTATGCATGGGTCTCCCTCTACTATGGCAGGTGGGGCAAAAAGAAAAAGGGAGAAAATTACTTGATCCATTTGTTGTCTTAAAAAATAAAAACCTCAATAAAAGGGGTTGATGTGAAAGGAAATACAGATTAAAGTCTTAAATCCTATTTAACTATGTATTTTCTTTATTTCTTTCTTTCCTTTAGAACCAAAATCTGGCATATGCTTTAGACTCCAGCCATGTTATTAAACTCTGGACATTACTGGAGAAACACTGATGGGAGACCTCCTTTTCTTCCCTTCAGGGGCTATTTTTCTATTAAATTTCCAGCTGTAACTATCTACTTTTAGGTTTGTCCTCCACTTTTTCCCCTTTGTTAAATGTCTAAGTAAACGTAATCATCACAGGAATCTCGATCTAAAAAAATAAAAGGAGGAAAGGGTGCCGAGAACTAGAAAGTCGGAGAGTGATGTCGCCATCTTTACCCTGAGTCTCTTGATCCCAGCCCGTGTGATCTGCTGGCAGTCATAGAGCTCTATCCGCTCGAGGCTGTGGCAGCTCTTCAGGTGCTCCAGGGACGCATCTGTGATCAGTGGGCAGTTGTCCAGTTCAATCACCTCCAGCTGGTCGTGCGCGCAGGCCCCGTTCCCCAGGTGACGAATTCCATCGTCGGTGATCAGCTCACAGTGAGACAGACTCTGCGGCCAAATAGAGCAAGGAAGGACACTGAAACACCTTATGGCGTTCTTCTAGCCAGAGGTCTGCCTGCCATCGGAGAGGAGACCGTTCTGGTCTGATTTTGATGTCTGTGGAATCGTCACTAGATCCACGTGGTAAAATGAAGAAAGCAAACTAGAGTTGCTGGGGTTCTGCTTTTGATAACGACCAACATTTCTGTGATTCAAATTATTTTGTGAATTCATGTAACGACTGTGAAATAGTTCATAAACAAAATAAGATTATATCCCCCAAAGACAAATGAACGCTTTTCATTTTTACATGAACAAGCAGGGCTCAAGCTTCTCCTGCACCAAAATTTCTGGAATTTGGACTAAATATTGATTACCTGCCTGTTACAGGGGGTACAGGGGGGTGCCCAGTGAATTGAATGAGGTTGATTCTTGTAGCTGTCAGGTATGGTTATCTCTTCACATAAACCCCTTCACTTTATCAATTTTCCTTAAGGTCCTGGTTCTTACACATGAAAACTCAAAACCCTTGGCCCAATTTTGGACAGAAAGTGTCACCAAATACACCGAAAATGAACCTAGATACAGAATGGTTAACCAGAAGGCACCCCCATAGCGTTACTAGAGCAGTAGCAGAGAACTCCCTGCAGTCAGTCAAGTCTTGATTGCTTTCCCAAGGTGAAGCAAGCTATGTTTTGGTTCGTCTTGTCCCTGGGACCTCTCGAAAATTGAAAATCATTCCGTTTAGGGAGTGATTCATGTGTAAGAGAGAACTCATTCTTTCCACGCCAGTTTTCAATCTCCAAGTTTTTTTTTTTGTTGTTGTTGTTTTAAACAATCTCCAAGAATTGACAAAGAAAACATTTAAATTTTCAGTTCCTTCCTTGGTCCTCTATAAGTTGGCAATTTGGAAAAACATACTTTCCCCAAATGGTAGCCAAACACTAAGAGGAAAGTAAGAGCTGGGTTTTGATTAAATCTAATAAACAAAATTTTCAGAGTCAAACTCACCAATACTTGAAGTCGAGGACAGTGTATAGAAAGTTGGATTAATGTGCTATCTGTTATCTGAAAGAAACACATAAGTTTATTTTAGGTATAATTCTAAAAAAAACTCACGGCTTGTACCTCATTCTTTTTTTTTTTTTTTTTTTTTTAAGATTTTATGTATTTATTTTCAGAGGAGAAGGGAGGGAGAAAGAGCAATGTATGGTTGCCTCTCACATGGCCCTCACTGGGGACCTGGCCTGCAACCCAGGCATGTGCCCTGACTGGGAATCGAACTGGGACCCTTTGGTTCCCAGCCCGCGCTCAAGCCACTGAGCTACACCAGCCAGGGCTGTACTTCATTCTTGACTACATGTCTCATCTAAATGTGTCTCTGATATCCTGATTGATAAATTATCAAATAACAAAATCTTAAGGTTGAAATCCCAATGCTTATCTGAATCTGTTCTTTGAGAAGCTAGGCTTCAACACATCTAGTATTCTCTAGTCTTAATTTTTAAGTACATTTTATTGAGATTATGCTATTAGTTGTCCCTTTTCCCCCCCTTTCCTCCAGAAATCCACCCTCCTTAGTTCATAGTTCATGTTTTGTGCATATAAATTCTTTGGCTTCTCCATTTCCCATACTAGTCTTAACACTCCATCTATTTTGTACCTACCAACTATGCTTCTTAATCCCTGTACCTTTTCCCCCATTCTCCTCCTTCCCCCTCCCTGCGGATTACCCTCCATGTGATCTCAATTTCTGTAATTCTGTTCCCGTTCTAGTTGTTTGCTTAGTTTGTTTTTGTTTTTTAAGATTCAGTTGCTGATAGTTGTGTTTGTTGTCATTTTACTGTTCATAGTTTTGATCTTATTTTTCTTAAATCGGTCTCTTTAACATTTCATATAATTATGGCTCGGTGATGATGAACTCCTTTAGCTTTACCTTGTCTGGAAAGCACTTTATCTGCCCTTCCATTCTAAATGATAGCTTTGCTGGGTAGAGTAATCTTGGATGTAGGTCCTCGCTTTTCATCACTTTGAATACTTCTTGCCAGTAAAGTTTCTTTTGAGAAATCAGCTGATGGTCTTATGGGGGACTCCTTTGTAGGTAACTATCTACTTTTCTCTTGCTGCTTTTAAGATTCTCTCTTCATCTTTAACCTCTGGCATTTTAATGATGATGTGTCTTGGTGTGGTCCTCTTTTGAGTCCATCTTGTGTGGGAGACTCTATTCCTCCTGGACTTGTATATCTATTTCCTTTGCCAAATTAGGGAAATTTTCTTTCATTACTTTTTCAAATAAGTTTTCAATATCTTGCTCTTCCTCTTCTCCTTCTAGTATCCCTATGATTCTGATGTTGGCTCTTTTGGACATGTCCCAGAGTCTTCTTATTCTCTTGGTTTTTGTTTTAATTCTTATTTCTTCCTTCTGTATTGGTTGACTTGAACTCAGGCTTCCTTCCCTTCATTGTCCCTGTGGACTTTTCTTTATTTCACTTAGTGTAGTCTTCATTTCTTCCCTTATGCGTTTGCCATACTCAGTGAGTTCTCTGAACATCCATATCACCACTCTGCATCTGATAGGTTGGCTCTGTTTCACTTAATTTTTTTTTCTGGAATTTTGATGTGTTCTTTCATTTGGGCCACATTTCTTTGTCTCTGCCATTTGGCAGCCTCCCTGTGTGTGTTTCTGTGTATTAGTTACAACTGCTTTGACTCCCTGTCTTGGTTTGTAAGTGGCGAGGCCTGAGGTAGTCACCAGGACGGGGGGAACCTCCTTTGCTGCTTTGTGGTGCTATATGTCAGGAAGGGGTCAGAGAGGGAACAACGCTGCTTGCTTAGCACTCATTCCATTTCTAGTCACTTCACCCACTTCCTGTATGTGACTGGTGCCCCTGTAGCTGCTGCCCTGGTGGAGTGGTTCCCAGAGTGGGTGGGTGTGCATACATCATAGGACTATGGGTGCCCTTTAAATAGACTCTCCTGAGAGACTGGCAGTTTCTTCCATGACCCCAATCCCCACTTTTTTTTTTTTAAGATTTATTTATTTTTAGACAGAAGGGAAGGGAGGAACAAAAAGAGGAAAAGAAACCTCAATGTATGGTTGCCTCTCAGGTGGCCCCCTCTAGGGGCCTGGCCTGCAACCCAGGCACGTGCCCTGACTGGGAATCGAACGGGCGACCCTATGGTTCGTAGCCTGTGCTCAATCCACTGAGCTACACCAGCCTGGGCCCCACGGGTTTTTACAGCCAGAGGTTATGAGGCTTTATTTCTTGGTGCTGGAACCCCAGGCTGTATGGTCTGGCCTAGGGCTGGGATGCTTTTCTCCCCAGCTGTCCCTTCCTGGTTTTTATCTGCCACACATGAATGTGGGACCACCAGTTCTGCCGGCCGCTGCCACACTGCATCCTCTCTGCCCCTCCTACCTGTCTGGATGAATATTTCTTTAAATCCTTCGTTGTCAGACTTCCACACAGTTTGATTTTCTGGCAGTTCTGGTTGTTTTTTGTTTTGAGGTTAATTGTGATTCTTCTTATGGTTGTGTGAGGGGGCAAAGTATGTCTACCTACGCCTCCATCTTGGCCAGAAGTCCTAGTATTCTCTAGTCTTAATCTTTGAACAGGTCTGTTGAAAATTGTTTTGCTTTGTTTTTAATTTTTTATTTTTAGAGAGAGAGGAAGGGAGGGAGACAGGGAGAGAAACAGCAATGTATGGTTGCCTCTCATACGGCCCTCACTGGGCACGTGGCCCACAACCCAGGCATGTACCCTAACTGGGAATAGAGCCGGCAACCCTTTGGTTCCCAGCCTGCGCTCAATCCACTGAGCTACACCAGCCAGGGCGAAAATTGTTTTGTTTTTGAAATGAATGAAAATCTGTGCCCTAGTAACTTACCCACTGGACTTTTTGTTCTACCTCCTTAGAATCATCACAGAAAACAATCAGAAGACACTGGTCCATGAAAAAAACGTTAATGTGAATGTCCTCAAATTTTTGGATGGCTGACCTATATTTTATAAGCCTTGCCAGGATTGATATCTTGGGTGTCAGTTTTCTTCCCAAAGGCGGCATAAAAGGCTGCTGAAATCTGGGTTACCTATGAACATTCAGGAAGGAAAAACTCCTAAAGAAGAACTGTTTTTTATAGTTATCTTAGGACAAAAAGTAAATCAGTGTTTCTTTTCAAATTCTTCTAACTCTTGAGATATTATAGTATTCTAATATACATAGCTTCATAGGGGCTAAGAAATGTCAAAAGGGCAGGGAGCTGGGGCAGGCAGGTGTGTGCCCATCACTCAGAAGGACTAACACCAGGAAGGACACCCAGGACACTCAGGCATGTGCAAAAGATAAATGAACACAAACAAGTTTTAGTTCAACAAGAACTAATAGCTGCTAAGTAGTATTGGATAACAAGTAATTTTAAAAAATTGACCTCAATAGTTACCCAAGTATCTTCTTTATTTTTACCACTGAAACAATTCACTGCTCTATCTTCTTTCTAGTTTCTCCCCAATCAACTAATCTCAAAGGTCTTAAAATTGGTAAGGAAAGAAATAGTTGATAAGGAGGTACTGGGTTGCCTGCCTGAAGGATAGGGTTCCATACAGAGTCAGGTCTCCAAGGCTAATGATGTGAGGGGTCCACCATGCAGTTAAGCTGGAAAGGGGCAGTGCTATTCAGTGTGATGGGGCTTTAATTATTTACTAGTATCAAAACCCCGCAGGTCTAAGGAAGTATCTTTGTAGCTTTAATGTTTAGGGCTCCTTTCTTCCCAATGGCAACCTTACTGATGGCATATATTTTCCTAGTTCCTCAACACATGGCCATGAGTTACCTGCCTGGCACACCTGGAGGGCACCCCAGGAGATGGAGAGTCAGCAGTGCTGCCAGGCACGGCACCGCACCAGGGGAGGGGCGTGGACACCGCCACGTGCACGTCGTTCAAGTTTCTATCATTCTGAGTAAAAACCCAGTCTCACCTGAACACACTCTTCCAGGTCCATCTTTTCAAGCTCGTGGCAATTCTGTAAGATGCAAAAGCAAACAGTACAATGCAAACATTTAAAATATGGGAAAAATTTAAGGCCGGAAAACGGAGTGGTATTAAATATCAATCTGCCTGAAAGCAAACACCTTCCCTTTGTTCCATTACATGGGTCAAAGACAGTTACAACTTTAAATACTACTCTTACACAGCGATTTATAGACCACTGTAAGTACTAAAATCTTCTGTAGAATACAGAAAATCTCTTAAAACATCTCCATTTAAAATTAGGATTACATGTTTCTTTCGATATTACTCTCACCCACCAGTCACATACAAATAACCAGGTAAGTTTTTCTCATGAAGCACTAGAAAATCCCTGCTTGGTTCACAGTAAGAACGTGTGGAAAATGAAGTCTTATGAAGGAGCATGACATTATCCAATGTACGCCTGCATCACAGCAGGGTGTATTCCTCAAGCCTGCAGCTGCTGCACGAGAAAGCTCAGGAACACCAGCAGCAGGTAAGGTGCCCCACATCCCACACCCTCAATTCTCCTGCTGTTCCACATCTCCCTCCTTGCTCATTCTTCCGAAATAAAAGTCCCAAACAAAACCGACACAGAATCTGAACAAAATACTCACCCTGGCCAGCGTGGTAAAGCCCACATCTGTTAATTGAGAACACCTTGCCACTTCTAATATTCTGTTAAAAAACAAAGAGAAAGTCAAGCCCTTGGTCCCTGAAAACTGCATTTATTAAAACAGCAAGAATTTAAGGAAACAACCTCCTATTCCATAAGGAATATATAATACAGTGACATTAATAGCTAAGCAAGTCTGTATAGAGATCTTGCCATTCATTTTCATTGAGTCATCATAAAGTGATCTTGTAAATAGCACATTTCAGAGTGATGCAATCAGAGGAATATAATAGAAGCTTGTAGTTAACGCCAAAATGCATGAGAAATACATTTAAAGGCTTCTTGATGGCATACTGCTTACCCGCAGAGGGCAGCCTGTTCCTAGAACATGGAAATGCAGATACTCTGTTAATCTGTTGCTAAAGTAAACTATTCTCTTTCCCAATTTTACATGTAGGTCCACTCAGATTTAAATAGATTTTTAAAATGTAATGAAGAAACTGGTTAATTACAGGACTATTCCAAATATGAAATTCCATACCTGTGAAAAAATACCCTTAAGCTTCCTCCCATAGGCTCCCAGGGAGGCCCAGAGGACAGGAAAGCTGAACTGGCAGCCACTCTCCTACTCAGGGATTGCTAAACACCAACCTAAATACCAACCAAAGGACCAGGAATCAAAAGTAGCTTTTCTATCCTGGCTGGTGTGGCTCAGTGGATTGAGCGTGGGCCTGGGAACGAAAGGGTTGCTGTTTCCATTCCCAGTCAGGGCACATGCCTGGGTTGCAGGCCAGGTCCCCAGTAGGGGGCGCATGAGAGGCAACCACACACTGATGTTTCCTTCCCATCCCCTCTCTCTATAAAGAAATTAAATCTTTAAAAAAAAAAAAAAGTAGCTTTTCTGGGAAAGTTTGGTGGCACCTGCATGACAGTACCATAGAATATTTGTATATCTGCTTACAAATTACTTATAGAAGTTAAAAAAAACCCCACTAACGTATAAGAAATCATTATAAACCGACAATCAATTAGAAATGAAATACTGTATCTAATGGAAAAGCATGAACTGACTGAACCCAACACAAGTATCACATCTGAGACCCTTTCTGTTCTAACAGTTAGATAAACCACGGAGGAGGAGGAAGCTGTATGCCCCTCTCTTTAAAACAAAAAGGGAATGGGTAATATTTTCAGACAGAGTTTGGCTATTTCCTTAGCTCTTGAATAAACCTCTACTCTAGGCTTCCATTATTACTAATTTTGACCAACAAGTCTATGATCTATTAAGGAATTTTGATACTGTAGGCAAATTTTCTTTTACTAGTTATAGTTAGGCCCATGGCCAGGTGATTACAAAAAGAAAGTTTTAAAAGGCTTTATTGGTTTAAATGATTATTACATGTAAATCAGTAGTTTAATGGGTTCTGGAGCAAGACAGCCTGAGTTTGTATCCTTGCTCCTGCACTTCCTAGCTGTGAGACCTTGAATAGGTTACTTGACTTCTCTGGGCTTCAGTTTTCTCATCTATAATATGGAGATAGTAACAGTGCTTATATGGTGTTTAGTGATTAAATAAATACTTGTGAATCATTTAAAACAATGGCTAACGTGTCTAACATGAAAGTACAAGTTTTATTTAAAAAAACACACAAGGCATACGGAGATTGTATAGTGTGTTGTGTGCTCTTACAGAAAGAATCAGTATGGGCTTGATACCACGTGTGTGCTAACATAGCATTCCTTTTTTTACATTGTATTTTATTGAATACGCTATTACAGTTGTCCTGATTCCCCCCAACACAGCATTCTTAATAAATATTTAGCCAAGCCCTGGCTGGTGTAGCTCAGTGGATTGAGCGCGGGTTGGGAACCAAAGGGTCCCAGTTCGATTCCCAGTCAGGGCACGTGCCTGGGTTGTGGGCCAGGTCCCCAGTGAGGGCCATGTGAGAGGCAACCGTACATTGCTGTTTCTCTCCCTCCCTTCCCTTCTGTCTAAAAATAAATAAATAAAATCTTAAAAAAAAATAAATATTTAGCCAGATAGGTGGAGCCATAAAGAAATAAGGCTTGCTCTAAAATACCATTAATCAGCATAAAGAAGGTTCTCCTTTGGGGCTGTTTTTTTTTTGTTTTTTTGTTTTAATACTCTCTGCTATGTACCTGGCATCATTAATACAATATAAATGATCACAGAAGAGACCTTCAAAATCTTCCTTCAGAAAGGAATTACAGGTACTCCTTGACTTGTGATAGGGTTCTGTCCAGATGAACCCCTTGTAAATTGAAAATAATGTTAAGTTGAAAATGCATTTAATACCCCTAACCTACGAAACATCACAGTTTAGCCTAGTCAACCCTAAATGTGCTCAGAACACTTACATTAGCCTACAGTGGGGCAAAATCGCTTAACACAAACTTATTTTATAAAAAAATGTTGAATATATCTGTAATTTATTATGTGTATTGCTTTTGCACCATCATAAAGTTAAAATCATAGGTTGAACCATTTTAAGTCAGGGACCATCTAAATATAAAATAATTAATTAGAAAAAATGCCTTTACTTCTTCCCTCAAGTAATAAAATGATTTTTTTTCTAGTATGGCTAGCAGGAAGTAGAAAATGGGGACTATTATCCCTTGGTGTAGCCCAATTACATGTAGTCAAATAAAGTACAAGGCAAGAAGGAGGGCATCTAAAAGGTTAGTGGCCTCTTAGGGTCTACCTGAAAGATTTCAAGGTTCCAAGGAATAAACATAAGCGCAGGAGGCCTCTGTTCTTTTCTTGAATTTTTGAGCTAAACAAGAAGTGTTTACCTGAGCCGTGGGCAGTTTTGACCTAGAGCGTTCAGGATGGCGTCCGTGATGCTGGAGCAGCCGGAGGCACAGAGGGACTGTAACTTACGGCATCCTCTGCATATGGTAATGAGCCCTTCATCTGTGATTTGCTAGAAAACAAGAGCAAACAACCCCCACAGATATCAGTAACCTAGCAGAACAAAAAGAAGGGAAAAAGTTATCTCAGTGAAAGTAAGTACCAAACAGAAGTAAAAGCATATTTAATATTAATCAAGTAGCAGACGTAAAAGAAAACGAACACACTTTGTTTCTTCCTTCCAGTTCCTTTTTGCAAGAGAATCTGTGCTCTTTTGGGGGACAAAGGGGAAGAAACTATAATAGGATTCTTTTACTGGGAACAGCATGGGGAACATTATGGTGTAGACTCAGTTAAATGGTTTAAAAACCTACCAAAAAAATAAGAATGGCAGTATTTTAATAGTATAAACATACAAACGAGTTCAAAATTGATACTAAGTTACTAAAAACAAAACAACCTGTGGATGACAGCTGCAATCGCATATCAATCACAGATTCATTTATTTCTGTATTTTTGTTTTCTAATGAAGAAATTCTAATTTATGAAGATAAACAGTTGTGTCCAACTCAAATATAGTTTTGTATGTTTTAAATTATTTTAAAATGAAAAAGAAAAAAAATGTTACATTAAAAAAAGTCTTATAGGCCCTGGCGGGGTGGCTCAGTTGATTGGAGCACCATCCCATACACCAAAAGGTTGTGGGTTCAATTCCCAGTGAGGGCACATACCTAGGTTGCGGGCCTGATCCTTGTTTGGGGTGTGTGTGAGAGGTGAGCCATCGATGTTTCCCATTCACATCGATGTGTTTCTCTCCTCACCCCCAAATCAATAAGCATGTCCTCGGGTAAGGATTAAAAAAAACAAGTCATGTATAAATGTCTTAACGTGTTGGATATGATCAGATATAACCAGAACTTCAATTTGTCCTGCTAGATTCACTAAGTTTGAGTAAGCCTCAGAGAAGCTCTCCTGTCATCTCTGTTTAACCGGTGTCCTTAAAATGTAAGGACCACTGAAAAAAATAAAATCGAGCTTTAAATAGTCACTGCTTAAACCAACTTTTTCTCAGTATCGTACAACTGAAACAATATACAGATAAAAATAGATGTTGCCGGGCTGGTGTAGCTCAGTGGATTGAGTGCGGGCTGGGAACCAGAGTGTCCCAGTTCGATTCCCAGTCAGAGCACATGCCTGGGTTGCAGGCCAGGTCCCCAGGGAGGGCCATGTGAGAGGCAACCATACATTGCTCTTTCTCCCTCCCTTCTCCTCTCTCTAAAAATAAATAAATAAAATCTTAAAAAAAAAAAACAACAGATGTTAAGGCAGATGCAAGATTTGGCATAAGGATAAATTAATGGGGTATATACACACGTGGAAGAACCTAAAAAAGGGCCATGCCAAGTGTGATACATCATTACTGCTAAACAAAGATAGCTGAAATGTAAAGGGGAAATAACAATCAAACACAAGTATTTACCAGGCTGGTGGAATTTGTGCCACACAATATTAGTCAAGTATTGTAGGATTGTACTATTTTTTCCTCTTTAATGTTTTTAAAAAATTTTATTGAATTTATTGGGGTGACATTGGCCCATAAATCCTTTTTAATGTTTTAAAGTCTATATGGAATTACTGAGGAAGAAGAGAGGAGAAAAGTCAGTCCTATTACCATTATCTTAAATTTTATTTTATTTATTTATTTTTTTAAAAATCAGATCTATGTTACTTTCTAAAGTCAGTGAATCTTACATTAACATAGATTTCTTTCTTTTTTTTTTTTTAAGATTTTATTTATTTATTTTAGAGAGAGGGGAAGGGAGGGAGTCAGAGAGGGAGAGAAACAGCAATGTATGGTTGCCTCTCACATGGCCCCCACTGGGCATGTGCCCTGACGGGGAATCGAACCGGGACCCTCTGGTTCCCAGCCCATGCTCAATCCACTGAGCTATGCCAGCCAGGGCCATTATTTTAAATTTTAAAAAGAATAAAATGTAGGCCCTCGCTGGTGTGGCTCAGTGAATTGAGTGACAACCTGCAAAACCAAAGGGTCGCCGTTTCAGTTTCCAGTCAGGACACGTGCCTGGGTTGCAGGCCAGGCCCCCAGTAGGGGTGCACAAGAGGCAACCACACATTGATGTTTCTCTCCCTCTCTTTCTCACTCCTTTCCCCTCTCTGTAAAAATAAATAAATAAAATCTTAAGAGAAAGAATAAAATTTACTAAACTTTTACATTTTCAAATTAGTCAAGAAAAAGAGAATGGGTCAAGAATGTACTTTGGTCATTTCTGTTTGTGCAGGAATATGAAGTCCTATGAATGCTGAGAATCACATTTCTTCACATTGTAAGAAAGAAATGTCAGTGACTCTTGCCCTAATATCTGAGTGAAAGAAAACAGCAAAATAAACACATGAGAACTGGTTCTTTATGCCTATCAACTATAATTTCTGTCTGTTGGAAGGGTAAAGGAAATGAAACTAAAAGAGCAAATTATAGGTATGATACATATGTAATATTTATGCATATGTGCGAATGTGTATGCAACATACTCGTACACACACATACATACAGAATATGTGTGTGTATATGTATATAAATAAACCTGAAGATGCCCAAAACAGTTTTTTCCTGCCACTGTAAGATGAAGGTTATATGCTTACAATAGTTGTATAAGCTCTTTCTCTCAGGCCAAATATTTCAGTTTCATAAATGAAATCAGGCAAATTTTGGTAGTTAGCAGCTATGGCCATCAGAATTAAAAGGAAGGGGTGGTCAGAATTAAAAAAGAATGTCACCCTTTTAATTCAGTCTCCAGACGCCTCTTGAGCAGATCCTTATCAGCGAGCACAACCCTGGAAGGGCTGGAAGGGCAAGTTGCTTAAATTGCACAAAATTAGCACCTTTAAAATGATCACATTAAAAAAAAAAAAGTCTATTTATTTATTTATTTTTAGAGAAAGGGGAAGGGAGGGACAAAGAGAGGAAGAGAAACATCCAGGTGCGATACCTACATCAATCAGTTGCCTCTCGCACGCCCCCAACTGGGGGCCTGCCCTGCAACCCAGGCATGTGCCTTGACTGGGAATTGAACCTGTGACCTTTTAGTTTACAGGCCAACACTCAGTCCACTGAGCCACACCAGCCAGGATTAAAATTACCATTTTTATACCAAATAGCCACTACGCTTTCGAGCTGTAGATGATTAAACAAGAAGGGGAGAATATATAAGTAAAAGGCCTAGTAAAAACAAGGAAAACCCTCACCAACTTTTTTCACTGCTAAGAGAGGCTTTCACTCCAAAGCAACACACATATATACTTTTCAAGGCAATACAAAAAAGCTAACGACGTGCTGTCAATGTTCGAGGACCCTGAATAGTTTCAACAAATTCTCTAAGTAAAACTGAGGAGGTCTGGGACAGACACACAAAAATTAGTAGTCTAAAGGAAACCAAATGTGAACTACAAATACTACTTGAATATAATTTAAAGGGTACATTTTGCTTGTCATCTGTTTAAATCCGTGGTTTCCAATAGTTATGACCCACTGATAGATCGGATCTTAATTGGTGGGTTTCAATTAATTTACCAAAAATATTTTATATACTGAAGTTTGTAAGTAACTAATTCTAAAAAGTATTCTTAAGTAGAAAAGAAAGGAGTGAAGTTATAATTAGCCTATTTGGAATTCTGAATAAGCTACCTGCTTGCCTGTGTCAAAACCCCTGGGAGTGAATGAGTATTGTCAATCAGATAAAGAATCAGCTGTGTCTACTGTGTCCCCAGGGTTGAAGTAGAAAAAACCACTGGTCTTGATGACTGAAACTCTTACAGTAATAATACAGAAATTGATTAGTAATACAGAAAAGCTATAGGGAGGACTGCTTACTAAGCAGGTCTGCAAGTTCAAAGTCACCAGTTCAGGACAGTGTGCACCTATGTACTTGAGGGCTTCATCTTCTAGCTAAAAGATTAAAAAGAGAGAGAATAAAATGATTACTGACATTGTTTTAAAGGAAAGAGATTTAAGCATACACACTTATCAACATACTCTAAATAACACCAACCAAGTTTCAAAGGAACCATGAAACATGATCACATAAAGGTGTAACTCATATGATCAGTATTGTGGATTTTTCTTCTGACAGATATGCTTTGCCAAGCATTTATGAAGCTAAAAGAATTTACACATTTCTACACTCCCTAAATCGTGGGGAGCAGGAGTTGAGCAAAGAATCCACAGTTTATCTGCTGCTGGAAGATCAGTGCCAGGAGTACAGTGCTGAAAACAGATGGCAAGTAATTGATTATAATGATGCATTCCAATCAATATTTTTCAGGCCTCCGTTAATAACTAGAAGCTCAAGCTGTTGTTTTATGACAGTCGTACTTCCAAAGTTCTGTTTCAAACAATGGAACATCTCCTATCACGGTGAAAGAATGAGGGGATTTTTAATTGAATCCAAGGCATGGTTTTAATAACCGTTAAAAATATAAGGTAACAAGAGCCTAGCCCTACTTTGTCAGTCACTTCTCAACCCACTAATTTCCATGCCAATTCCTTCCAGTAATATTTTTAACGACAAAATTAGTTGGATTTGTAATGTGACCGGCAGGAAATAAGCATCAACACTGTAAAATGTAGGTTTACTCTACACTTGACACATTTAAGAAAACCTTCTGGTGGTTTAAAAACAAGTGAAAACTGCCAAGCGGCCTTCCTCGCCTACGCAGTCCAAGTCTTGGCGGCGAGGACACGGCAAGTCTTCCTTTCAGGTTAACTGGGCGGAAGCCCTTCTGGTCTATGGTGCTTATTACTCAGAATGAATTTTGTCTCCCCAGGCTGCCTCCCCTAAAAACAAAAATTTATCTTTGGTCAGATGTTAATTCTTCTCTCTCTCCCTCTTGTACTCTAAGAAAAACACTAATTTTTGGTAAACGTGTGTCTTTGGTCAATAATACAAAACAACTACGTATTCTTTAGGTTAACATCCTGGGGTTGCCGGTCAAGTTCACGGTTTCTCTATCATTCTCTATCATAAGCACCACATGGAGTATTTATTACCTGTGTGCAGCCTTTTAAGAATAAGGCCTTGAGACCCCCACAGCCTCTCACTAGTGCTTGGATGCCATCCTTGGTTACTTGGTCACACCAGGAAATGTTCAATTGCTCCAATAGTGGACATCCCTCACTTGGGATAAAAGAAAATGAAACAAACATATGACTAAATCCAATGTCAAAGATACCAAAGTCTCATTTTATTGGCCATTTAGTCAGGAAATGGATAGAGCCCCGTGCTCTCCCACAAGAATATACATATTTATTTAATGTAGATTTAGAACACAGGAAATCCCGTAACAATAAAAGCGGGTGCATCAATGTTTGTAGTGTTCATGCGGAACTGGATCACTGGGAGAGCCAGCTGAAATCCAGCTTAACTAACGAGCACAAACCACAATACTGTTTTACAGATATATTAGATTTTAATGGAGGTTTATACATTGCAAATTATATTCTTTTTGCATTTATCACGTATTTATAAGTTCCCTAGATAGGAAATGAAAATTAAGTGACTTGTTCAAGTTAACTGACTAATTAATGAAGGGTGTAAAGTCAAACCCAGATTCTCTATCAAATAATTCTATTACTTATCAAAGTACTAATGAGGACATTTAAACTTTTATTTAAAAAATTAGAGAGGATCTGTAAATTTTCCTTATCTGGAAAGTATTTAAAGTACTATTTCCATAGGCTGAATTTAAGATATATTGTATTTGATCTCTGGCTTCTATCAAATACTAGCTTCATCTTTGATCTTTGATTTCAGATTTGAACTATGGAAGAGTCCCAAGCTCTACGACATTCTTTGGAAAATACTGATTTAACTGTTTTATATAGTGTGACTTCAGGCAAGTCACTTTAGGAAGCCTGCCCGGAACTTCTCCTAATCCAAGATTAGCCACAGCCATTTCTATGTTCTCCCCAAACTGCTGCACTTCTATCACAGCACTAAACCTCACTGTCAGATGGTGACATGCGCAGTGTGTTTTTCTCACTCTAGACTCTGAGCAACATAAGGGTAGTGACAGTATCTGATTCAGTCACATCCCAGGGTTGAGTCACATTACCTGGCATTCAAAAATATTTTAGATTTTCTATCTGTAAAGTGTCTGTCCTATCTACATCTACCTCACAAAGTTTTCAAATAAGTGAGATTGTTTATGTGAATACGTTATAAACTATAAATGTTGTTATATTATTCTATTATCCTACACAGCAGTCTTAGATATATATTTGCTTAATATAAGGAACATCTAGATTTTTAGATTACTTATACTCAACTAAATTTACATTCCTTCTTTTAATAGCTTAATTCTTACTATTTATAAATGTAACCAATATATGGGACCATAAAAGGGTGATAAAAAGTAAAGTTATAGGTGTGGACACAGGGAACAAACTGACAGCTGTCAAAGGCAAGGGGGAAGGGGGGAACTGGATGAAAGAAGGTGAAGGGCTCAGCCAAAGATCACGCATGCCTAACCCACGGACACAGACAACGGTGCGGCGGCGGCCAGAGGGAAGGGGGTGTGCGGTTGGGTGGAGGTGGGCAAAGTGGGGGGAAGGGGGACATCTGTAAGTGTCAACGATAAAAATAAAGTTAAAAAAAAGTAAAGATACAAAGAGAATGGGCATTTCACCTTCCTTTTTAAGATATACTTTCTGTAATGTACTTTAAAAAATACATTAACATTAAAAAAATTAAAACTTAAGTTTTACATGCTAAGCAATTTATACATATTAGATTGAAACAGATAAAATTTATAATGAAATGTACTGAAATTTACTTTCATTTATAAGACAAACACTGTTGGAATATTGGCAACTTTACACGGTCTGGCTTAATATTATCAAATAATGATAATATTGTTTAATCCTAATAACAAATCTATGAGATGATAAGGAAAACCTCACAGGGTTTACATTTGCCCAAGGTACCTGGTCAATAACCTGACTCCAGAGTACTGTTTTAATCACTATGCTATAATATGTGTCATTTTGGGGGAAAGAGGGGAGGAAGCCTTCATAAAAATCTCACCACTCATGTGTAAGTTTTATTATCTATTCAGAAATCCTAGTTACCTCTAGTCATTTTATCTGTCTGTAATTTGGCCTAGTTGTAAAACAAAAGATCTATTCTGAACTGCAGTACATATCCATAAAACACAGTTTCCTTCAATTCCAACTTTATGTCAGTTATTTTTTTAAAAAAAGTATTTGTTCTGATTATTGGATAATCTTATTATAAGAAATTTACCTCAGAGCTTTTAGAGACATGTTTGTTATTGATGTACAGGAAGCCAAGTCAAGGTGCCTGAGTTTGGAACAGAACTTGCTAAGGCTAGTACATGTACTGAAAAATGGAAAAAGGAGAAAATAATAAACAAACAAGTAACACATCCTTAGTATATCATACACGATTCTCATTAAACACATGTGTATACATAAGAACTGTAAAATTTCCACACCCCCAGTAGAAGCAGTTATAAATCCTGGGCCCTTTCATGTTAAGGAACAGACCACTGCCATTCACAAACGATCAAAAAGGCTGTCGTGTATGAGGATTTGCGTGAGGGGAAGATGGTACTTTATTCATATTTGGAAACGGTAATACCTACTAACAGCAAACTGCATATGTGGCGATAACAACTCTACATGCATTTTGCAAACTCAGGAACGACAGAAAGCTAGTGCCGGCTCGCCAGCAGAGACATAAAGACTGGAATCTCTGCTCAAGATAACATTTTGCATGGCAGTAGTATAACTGGATTTTTGCAAGATACATAGAGGATGGACCAATATGGGGCTGAAACAAGCTAAGTTACGTAACACTACTTCCTACTTTCCTTAATGAATATCTTAAGGCTCTTTTCCCACAGTGGTCAAGTTCTCAGTGTAATTTTTTTTAACTTATTATGAAAAATTTCAAATATACACAAGAGTGAGTAATAGAGAAAGCAATATGTACCATCATTAAGCTTCTATATTTATCAATATTCTACTATTTCTATTTCATTCATTTCCCTCCTTCTTTCATTCTAGCATTTTAAAGCAAATCCCAGATGTATTTCATGACATGTTTCTAATAGGTAAGGATTTTAATTCCTTAATGTTTGATATCCAGACTATATTCAAGTTCCTCCCATTCTCCCATAAATGCCTTTGTCAATTGGATTTGATCAAATTAGGATCCGAATAAGAACCTTACATCCTATTTGGCTGCTATGTCCTTTAGGTTTTGAGTGGACCTATGCTTCTCTGTCTCCTGGCTGGATGCCTAGGAGAACTACCAGGTCCTATATACTAAGTCGATGTATGACTTTTTAAGAAACTGCCAAACTGCTTTCTAAAGCAGCTGTACCATTTTAGATTCCCACCAGCAACCTACGAAGGTCCTAGTTTCTCTATATCCTTGCCAACACTTGGCACTGGTCTCTCCTTCTTTGCTTATAGCTCTTTTAGTGGGTATGGAGTGTAATCTTCTATTGGGGTTTTATTTCACAATTCTGTAATAAACATACAGCACTGGCTAGAATCTCCAACAGAATATTAAATAGAAATGGCAAGAGTTAACATCCTTGCCTTGCTTTTGACCTTAGGGTGAAGGATTCCGTCTTTTGGCATCAAGTATGATGGTTAGCAATAAGTTTTTCATAGATGCCTACGCCCAGATTGAGGAAACTCCCTTCTATTCCTAGTTTGCTGAGAATTTTTTTATCATGAATGGGTGTTGGATTTTTTCATGTGCTTTTTCTACCTAATGATGTACTAGTTACCTATTGTTGCCTAACAAATTATCCCAAAGTGAGCGGCTTAAAACAACAAACATTTATTATCTCACAGTTTGGTGGGTCAGGACTACTGGCACAGGCCGCTTAGCAGGGTGCCTGACTCAGGGCTCTCACAAGGTTGTAATCAAGGTATTGGCCACGGCTGTAATCATCTCAAAGGTTAACTGGGTACAGATTCCCTTCCAAGTGCATTTAAGTAGCTTTTGGCAGACCTCAGAAGACCCAATTCCAAGTTTACTCATTTGGTTTTTGGTAGGTTTCAGGTCCTCACTGGCTATTGGCAGGAGACCTCAGTTCCTTGCCACTTGGGCCTCTCCACAAAACTACTCAAAACGGGGCAACGTGCCCTACTCCCCACCAAGTCAGAGCTCTGGGTAAAAGAGTTAAGACAGAAAGTTGCAGTCTTTCTGTAACCTAATCTCCAAAGTGACATCCAATCTCTTTTGCAGTATTCTATTGTTAGAAATGAGTCCTTCGGTCCAGAGCGTGCTCAAGGGGAAAGGATCACACAAGGGCGTGAACACTAGTAGGAGGCAGGAGTTACTTGGGGGCCATTTTATAGACTATCATATCGAGATGATCACGTCGTTTTTGTTCTTTATTCTAGAAGGCAGTAAGTCTCACCAGCTGCCTAGTGTTGTACAGCCCACAATCCAGAAACGGTTCTGATACTTTTAAATGGTTGAAAGAAAATCAAAAGACACTATTTTGTAATGTGAAAATTCTATGACATTCAAATCTCAACACACAGAAATAAAGTTTTACTGGAGCACAGCCATGCTCATTTGTTTATGTACTGTCTGTGGTGCTCCTGTAAACCATCAGTAAGTTGAGTAGCCGTGACAAAGACTGTATGGCCATCAAAGCCTAAAATATTTTCTTATCTGATCCCATATGGAAAGTTTGCTGACCCCTACTTTATTCTACTAACTGAGATATTATATTAATTGATTTTCAGATGTTAAACCACGCTTGTATTTCTGGGATTAATTCCACTTGGATATGATCCAAAACCCTTTTGTATGTTGCTGGGTTGAGTTTGCTAAAATTTTTTAAAGTACGTCCCTGGGCAGTGTGGCTCAGTTGGTTGGAGTGTCGTCCTGTACACCAAAAGGTTTTGGGGGTTCAATTCCCGGTCAGGGCACATACCTAAGGTTGCCAGTTCTATCCCCAGTTAGGGTGCATACAGGAGGCAACCAATTAATGTTTCTCATCACATCAACATTTCTCTCTCTCCCCCTTCCTCTCTGTCTCTAAAATCAATAAACGTAAGAAAAAGTATAAAAGAAAAAACAATAAAGTATGTTTGTATTTCTGTCCTTGAGAGATATGTATCAGTAGAGTTCTTTTTATTGTGTTGTCTTTTGTTTGCCAGCTTTGGTATCAGAAAAACACTGGCTTCACATAATGAGTTATGAAGTGGTTCTCTCCCTTTTTTTTTTTAAGATTGGTATTATTTCTTCTTTAAATAGCTGATCACAATTTAGGGAGACCAACAAGTATATAAAGAAATAATATCCTAGCAACTCTACAGTTTCCAGTTTCCCTAGTATAACTGTTTTTTCCTTTATTAGACATTCCTCATCTCGCTTTGTGGGGTCTCAATGTGTGCACATGCGGTTTACTATTCAGTCAAATCTATGTAATTACTCTAGCCATTTATTGAGCAGTTCCTCCCTTTCAAGACACAAATTCCAGCCACCTCGGTCTCCCTGAATTCTAATCTCTTTCTCTTCAAATCAGCCGGAATTTTGTGCTCTGAGTTCCTTCTCCTTGTGCCATCATCTGGAAAACGTCACCAAGCAGAAAGCCAGGGTGATCACAGGCTCGTGTGGTATGTCTCTCATTCCTGTGCTGCATGTTGTCCAACAGCTCAAACCGACTGCCTTCCATGTTTTGTACGGTTTAACTGCTTTGTACAGCAGGAGGGCAGTTAACTGTCACGGTCAGAAGTCAAAGTCTCCATCTTTGATTCTTAAAGTTTGTATCTTTTTCTTTTATATTAAGTTTAAACTGTTATTTCTAAAATTACTAGAATGAGCAAAAATCTGAACACTGATCAGGAGTTATTTGATGATTTTAAGATATTATTTTCAGAGGAGTGACAAAGTTAATGTGTTTTTGTTAAAAGTCTTTAACTTTTAGAAATGCATATATGATACCAAGGACGTTTTTTGAAGATAAAATGAAGGGGTAAGATGACACAAAACTAGCCATGAAGTGATCATTTCTCAATTAGCAATTTGAAGATGGCCGATGGATTCAATTGTCTACTTTGGCATATGTTTAAAATTTGTTCTAAGAAATCCAAAGTCAGTAGAAATAACTTCTTTCTGGTGGTTATAGCTCCAACTTGACATGGCAGGACTCATGTTCTGTTTTCAATTGATTTTTTAGTTTAATTCATATTTTAACTATGAAAAACGTTACATGGGTATTCAAGTAAAACTATTAAAACGTGATACTTCAGAGGTCTTCCTTTCATCCCTGTCTCTTCATGTTTTTCTCTCCCCCATAAGTACATATTTTTATTAGTTTTTTATTATGTTTCCATTATTCTAGAAAATATTAATAAATATGAATATATATTTGTATTATATCCCCTGGCCTACGAAAGGTATCTTCTTATACAAGTTCCTCTGCAGTTTGCTTTCTCAACAATATGTCCTGGAGCCCTGGCTGGTGTAGCTCAGTGGATTGAGCGCGGGCTGGGAACCAAAGAATCCCGGTTTGATTCTTAGTCAGGGCACATGCCTGGGTTGCAGGCCAGGTCCCCAGTGAGGGCCATGTGAGGAGCAACCATACATTGCTGTTTCTCTCCCTCTCTGTCTCCCTCCCTTCCCTTCTAATAATAAATAAAATCTTAAAAAAACAGAAAGATTTTCCACATTGCTTTTCTTAAAAAAAAAAAAAAAATTCATATATTTGTTTATTTTTTAGAGAGGGGGGGAAAGGAGGGAGTAAGGGAGAGAAACATTGATCAGTTGCCTTTCACAAGCCCCCAGCCGGGGACCTGGCCTGCAACCCAGGCACGTGCCCTGACTTGGAATTGAACCAGAGACCTTTCAGTTCAAAGGCTGGCACTCAACCCACTGAGCCACACTAGCCAGGGCCAAGGTTCCTTTTCTTAACCAGTCCTCTACTGATATACATTTGGATTGTGTTCTGTCTTTCGTTACTAAGAATAATACAGTATTTGTTATTATAAACAGTAAAAATGAATATAGCCTTGTACCTAAATCTTATATTTTTGCCAGTGTATCTTTGGTATAAAAATTTCTAGAAAAATGTGTAAATTATGTCACTTTTTAGATACCAAGTGTTCAAATTCTAAATCTCTATAACATTAAATATTCAGAGGAAAAACAGAAACAGGTTAATTTATCTAAAGTAAATGTTGGGCTACTGGCATCAAGTCATAGTTGAGGTAGGGGTTAGTAAATTATCTATCTTATTAAAGATTCCAGGTCAATCCATAGGAATAATACTTAGTAAAATCAATTAAAAACCATAATCCTTGTCTTTCAAACACTTTCTTATATTAAAAGTTAACAATATTGTGATCTCAAAGAAAGGAATAAAATAAACAATGCATCTACCCTGTGCTTGGAGTATCTTCCACTTTCCTTCACTCAAGCAGTTCTAAAAATACCAGCTCTTTTATGAGGACTTTTGGAACAGGAAGATTCAGTGAGTAATCCTGGCCCTACTCTGTGAAAGCAATGCTTTTTCAATGACTTCACCTCACTTCACAAGAG
The DNA here is from genome assembly GCA_004026765.1 of Micronycteris hirsuta. Classification (NCBI taxonomy): domain Eukaryota; kingdom Metazoa; phylum Chordata; class Mammalia; order Chiroptera; family Phyllostomidae; genus Micronycteris; species Micronycteris hirsuta. The sequence continues at coordinate 198,602 of PVJI01000836.1, forward strand.
ACAACAATTTCCCTACATAATATTGAAGTGTTGTTTGATACATGTTATTACCAACAGGTATCCTTGGGCTTTTTTTTTTTTAAGATTTTATTCATTTATTTATTTATTTATTTTTAGACAAAGGGGAAGGGAGAGAGAAAGGGAGAGAAACATCAATGTGTGGTTTCCTCTTGTGTGCCCCCTACTGGGGACACGGCCTGCAACCCATGTGCCCTGACTGGGAATCCAACCAGCAACCCTTTGGTTCACAGGCCAGCACTCAATCCACTGAGCCACACCAGCCAGAGCTCCTTGGGCTTTTTTATGTCTACCTTCGATGTCTATTGTGTCTGTGGTTATAAATTCTCAAGGATGAAGGATCGAGTTTTATTTCTTTTATATCGTGGCCAACACAAACACAGTACATTTAAAGCTATTTAATGAATGCTGTCAACATCAATTATCACAAGCTGTTTAGTCTCATTTTTAAGATTTACATCTTTTTATAGAATTGTTTACCTTTACTGTGTCTTTTGAATGATAGCTACTAGTATCTTCTTGAAATATAGGTTTTCCTAGTAATTTATATATCATTATTATCCCTACTGTATATTCACTACAATTTTTAAGTTTCCCTCAAAATATCAAAATAGGATTTGGGCCAGATTCCAAAATAAATTTCTCATTTCATTTCTACTCTAATGTCACTTTCTCCTTTCAAAATAACTTTCCTCTATAAAACCAAAATGAAATTTGCTAAATGTATTTAGTAGCATGCACTTAAAGCCAGTACAGGTAAAACACAAGGGGCTATGACTTACCCTTCTTAAACACAAAATACTTACGCGTCTGTAGTCTTTGTACATCCATTTAAATTTAGTACTTCAATGTTCCTACAGTTTTGTGCAAAGGTCCTTTATAGGAAAGAAACAAAGTAAAAGGTTTGAAATGAAATGTACAATTCTGGTGTTAAGAAATTAACAAAAAGGAAATATATTATTATTAGTAATACTGGATATTAGTACAAAAGTAGTTCACATTTACAAATAAATTAATTTTCAGCCATAAACTTTTAGCATTGATCTTTTTGTCAACCAAGGTTAAAATTACCTTAATTTTAAGTAAACAAAAAAATTTTACTCAAGGCTTCAAAAAAACTATTTATAATAAGGAGAATTTGGCCTTTTTGGAGGGGGCACTTGTTCTTGTTTTATTCATAAAACCATGTAACTCACTACTGGGTATTTTTGTGTTATAAGCAATGTATGTGTATCGGGGTTCAGAATAGCCTAAAGAAAGTTGTAACTTTATAAATAGCTTAAAATCATTTCAGCCTTTTCTGATTGAGATGGTCTTGCTTTACGGCAGTCAGAAAGATCAGTGAGTCAGTGGTCAAGTTCTTACCTTAACGCATTGTCTCCTACTCCGAGACACCCGCGAAGACTTAACTTTCGTAAAAAACCCCCGCATCTTTTTGAAATATTCTCCACTACCCGGCCCTGTAAAAAAAAGATAGTTAAACAAAAAGGTATGCCATCACATTTGATTTTGAAAAGCATATAGCCTCATTTTTAATAATTTACAAAGCATTTTAAAGGCTTAGTTATTAATTCAATAGGAAAATTTCAACTTACTGGAAGAAAGCTTTCCTGATTAATGCATCTACTTAAAACATGCCTAAACTCAATACCGTTATTTATTTTACTCAGTGTGTAAGATATTCTGCATTTGAGAAAATGGCACTCTGTAGTTCTCTCATGCCTGTATTAAGACACATGTCTACGTAAGGTCTTAACGTCTACATTAAGGTAGAATGTCCCTGCTGATGAAGCTGGAACTACTGAAGGATATTAACCCTCTTTATTATGTCTGTATCCTTTCCAAAGTGTTTACTATAGCACTGTAATTACAGCAGAGACTCGATGAACACTTAACAAAAAGCTTGCTGAATGCCTGTACGGGCCACATTGCTTTAAACATTCTCTTCCATAAAGACCAGTAAATTGTGAAAAACATAAAAATTCAGCTTAATGTCAGTGAGTATTATTTTAAAAGCACTTTTAAAGATAATGAGAAGCTCAAGTGAGGCTTTTAAAGACTTCTTACATGGACCCTAAGACAATTAAGTTCCACTAGAACTTTTAAAAAAACTATAAATCTAAATTTAAATCTCATTTAATCCTCTTAACACAATGAGGAATCTATTCTTTCCATTCTGATGAGAAAACTAAGGACCACAAAGCACAAATTGAGGTTAAAATAATTTAATCTTAAGCCATTATGCTTCTCCATTTTAGAAATCACAGGCAATACTAAGAGATAAAATATGGGTGTCAAGTGAGAAGAAAAACAAGTCAATAAATGACTTTGACTTTATCCTCTTTCATTCTCCACAAACACTATCTATAGGTTTTCCAAGAAAGAAAATGCTCATCCTAAAAAGAATGTATGCAAATACCATACACCAACAAATTAACTTGACTGATTCTTTAATAAACAAATATAAAAGATTTCCTTAAAATGAGCAAATACAGGTTCAAATTTCTACCACAAAAAAAATTTTTTTTGGTCCTACTAATACAAACAATTTAGTATTATTTCAGTAAAATAATTCTGCTTATTGTCAAAAAATGAGTAAGTTCTTGTGAACACTGCAGGCTCCCATGAAGTTCACATGCACTAAAATTAATAGTTTGCCTCCCCAGGGAAAGGAGATCGAGATGGTTGGGGCTAATCTGTTCCATGCTGTAATTACATGCAAACAAGAGAAATGGGGCCACACACGACATAATTATACCTCAATGTCCCTCTGGAAATCAAACAGATCAATTCGCTGCCAGTTACTGCCATCCAGAGCCAGAACATTCCAGGCCTATTTTGAGGAAAAACAGACAGAATAAGCAGAAGGCAAAACAAAAGGGGAAAGCAAGCAATACTTGAGTTCACAATTTAGTCTACTAACGACTGAAACTGACCAACACATTTCTCAGCCTCCCACCATTAACTCCCAGTAAGTCAGCCTTCTTATTCATATTTTATTCTCCAATTAGAGATCTCATAAATGAGTGGATACAGAAACTAACAGCTATAAAAGATCTTAGGGGATTGGTGAAAGGACAGACTATATTAAGTATCATAGCCAGAAACTGTTTTCTAACTGGAAGATTCTAGTTTCTCATCCAAAAATGAGATAGTTCAGCGGATGAAAAGCAAGTCTGTTACTCTATCCCTCAACAAGGATCAAATGAGGGTGAAACCAAAGAAAGAGGACACAGTCCTCTGAATATTCTATGTTCAATATATATTTGGTTAGACTTGAAACTATGATATCGAGACCTGGAATTTACAAAAGACAGTATCATTTCTCTGTATTCCTGATAGAGCCTTAATGCTTTCCTCAGATTTAATGAAAAGTGGCATTGTGCTTTCCTTTTTTTTTTTTTTTCCTAATTAAAGACTCAGGCATGTTTTTTAATTGGCCATCTTTCCCTCTAACTGGATTCAGTTGGTGACTTTAAAACTGAAAGTTTAAGACTTCTCATGTTTTGTCAGTAAGCTAAAAGGAAGCTTTTCAACTTTTCAAACTTAGGTGAAAAATGACTCAGTAAGAGTTAATTTGTTGTGAATCATTATGTATTTTAACCAGAAAGCCTTTAAAAGTTTTCCCTATTGAATTTAAAGTGTAAACAAAAGTTTTAATATTGTTGAGCTGTTAACTTATAATATTACCTCTTACTGTGACAATCAAAACACAGAGTTGATACTGAAATTCCAAAAAAGGAAATTGTGTATACATTTATTGACCCCAAGATAAGTGTCACACAAAAAGCAAGAAATATCTCAGGGGTATGAAAGTAACAAAGCTATTATTATTCTAGAAATCTTTAAGGTTTTCTCAGGAGTTCAATGTTAACTTTTCCTTTTGTAGCTTCCTGTTTTTCCAATGGTTTCTTAAACGGTTAGCATTGGAGACAAGAGATAAAACTTTTAAAAGTTCCTATGTTTACTAGATTCTTGGGTTAATCAATATAGCCCTGATTTGGTTTGATATTTCTCATTTCCTTATACTACTTTCTCCATGAATAGGAAACATGCCAAATTGAGACTAAAATTAGGAACAGGTTCCCTTTCAGAGTCTGGTTTTTTTTTAAACAAATTAATTAAATACTTCAAGTACAGAGAACAATAAGGTAACTACTAATGTACTACCCAGATTTAATGAAAACTGAAAATTGGCATTGTGCTTTTCTTTTTTTAAAGTTAAAATGCATTAAGAGGGAAGAGAAAACCTGCCAATGAAAACAATTAAAATTCCCTCAAGTCAACGCTGTGAAGACGATGCTGCAATTACACGTTCAGACGCTGGTCTGAGCGCACTGTTTCTCAATGACCTCAGCTTCCTATGGAGACAGAAAGGAAACCCCACTCATTTGTATCTAGGGCAACCGCTTAAATACCAGGGGCAGAAATGTCATAAATCATCAAAACACTACTGTCTCCAAAATAGCTGATGCACAGATTTAGTAAGGCTTTTAGGATACAGAAATTACACTAAAGTCAGAAAGACAAAGTGAGTTTTCTCTGGCAAGTTTTGTGTCTTGTTTATTTTTTTAAGTGGTGTTGGTGAGCTGAAGGAACACCGGGCCCGCCTACAGAGATAAACACAGTGCCCCGCAATACAGCCGTGCTGTCGACCCAGCACCCAGGACTGCCTGTGGTCCAGTTCATAAAAGATGATGACTGTAGGTGCACATTCATTTTATCGCGTTAATTATTATATATCCATATTACAATAGAGAGGAGGAATGGTTCATAAAGCATTTTTTTCACAAAAGAGATTCTATTCTTTATATTAGTGGCAGCCAATGAGATTATGTTGTTTCACTGTTTTTCTCACAGCGATGTTAACTGCCAAAAACTGCTAATTAAGTGTGATGTAGAAATTGACTTTGAGAATGGAATCTAGTTGGCTCTACAATTAAAAAATAATAAATTTTACCTATTATCTTTTGAGAAAAAAAGTGTGGGGAGATAACATGAAAATTAGACCTTCAAGAGCCTTCCGTATATATATGTATGTATATAAAATGAACCAAGAAAACCTAATGAAACACTATTTTATTACGCTTCTAAGTAGAGCCTAATTTTTTATTAATGATTTTTCCTTGAAATGTTTCCTGTTTGTGTTATACAAATAGTTAAGAGTTCCAAAAAACTACAAATGTGCATGCAGAACTATAGAATTACATGGGATTGGGAGTGCCATGAGTAAAACAACATCCTTTGAAAGTTAATATACAAACAACAACCCAAGTAAGTAGTTCCCCTACTACATACGGTAGCTGGTATCACCACTGTCAGGAAGGGGTGACCCTGTAACCATGTCAACCAATCTTACCCTGGAGACCTGAGCACAGCGACACAAGGTAACAACATCCAGAAAAGAAAATATCCTAAAAAGAGACAGAGACAACTTTATTAAAAGATAAAGTAGAGCAATTTATGAAGATAATACTGCCCACATGAAACACAGGGGAAGAAAGTAATCTTTTACTTGAGAATGTATATATACCATACTAGTTCAGTCATATACATGAAGGGATGATAAAATATTTCTAACACATTTTTTTTTTTTTTTAAGATTTTATTTATTTATTTTTAGAGAGAGGAGAGGGAGGGAGACAGAGAAGGAGAGAAACAGCAATGTGTGGTTGCCTCTCACATGGCCCTCACTGGGGACCCGGCCTGCAACCCAGGCATGTGCCCTGACCGGGAATCGAACTGGGACCGTCTGGTTCCCAGCCCGCGCTCAATCCACTGAGCTACACCAGCCAGGGCTCTAACACATTTTTTTAAAAGATTTTATTTATTTATTTTTTCAGAGAGGGGAAGGGAGGGAGAAAGAGGGAGAGAAACATCAATGTGTATGTTGCTTCTCACGGGCCCCCAACTGGGGACCTGGCCTGCAACCCAGGCATGTGCCCTGACTGGGAATCAAACCAGCAACCCTTTGGTTTGCAGGCTGGCACTCAACCCACTGAGCCACACCAGCCAGGGCAAGATTATTTTCTTTTTTTTTTTTTTTTTAATTTTTTATTTATTTTTAGAGAGAGGGGAAGGGAGGGAGAAAGAGAGGGAGAGAAACAGCAATGTATGGTTGCCTCTCACATGACCCTCATGGGGACCTGGCCCGCAACCCAGGCATGTGCCCTGACTGGGAATCGAACCGGGACCGCTTGTTTCCCAGCCCACGCTCAATCCACTGAGCTACACCAACCAGGCAAGATTATTTTCTAAATAAGGTTTTCTTCTAGGATAAAGTTATGATCCACATTCTCCTGTCCCCAAGATAGCCCTGATCTAACAGAGATATGACTTTAGGGCTATTAAACTAGCTTCACAATATCATGATGTTAGAATGTTTAATGGTAGAAGACAAAAAGGACCTGAAAAAAAAAATCCAGTATCTTCCCATAGCCAGGTGGCTCTTAAATCAATACACAAACAACTCTGTGTGTACAATTTTATATACATATAGGACATGCACAGAGGCAGTGTCTAATATGCATCTTATTAACGGTCTATCATTACCATGATACTGAGGCTTCACAGGAACTGCTACTGGCTAGAAAATCTGGGGCTAAACAGGGCTGAAGTCTCCCTCCAACTAAACTAAAATAAAACATCCAATTTACTCTTCAGAGTACTTTTCATTTTTTGTTGCTCCAGGCAATGGACTATTAAGCTTGGCGATATTAAAAAAGCAAACAGCAATTATGAAGAAACAAGCAAATCAGGGAGGAGATGAAGTTCTATAGACAGGCAGCATTCAATTTACTAATGGACTGCATGTGCAAAGCTTGTAAATTCTCCAAAATAAGTAATATTACAAATTACAGGGTTAGGGACAAAAAAGATCCTAAACTATAATACTATACCAAAAAACAAACAAACAACCCACACACAAAAAACCTTGAACCTCATATCTTTTTTTTTTTATTTTCAAACGTGTGGTTGACTCTCGTGCACCCCCCACCGGGGACCAGGCCTGCAACCCAGGCATGTGCCCTGACTGGGAATCAAACCAACGACCCCCTGCCTCGCAGTGCGGTGCTCAGTCCACTGAGCCACACCAGCCAGGGCTGAACCTCATATCTTACGGTATACCTAAATCAAAAACTCTGCCTCTATTCACAAAGGAAAAACAATAATCTCTCCCAGATCTGAAATGTCGTCTCCCTCACTCCCCTTCTGTCTAATTAATCACCACTTACTCCTTAAGCATGTCTCATTTCCTTGGAAGTATCTTCTGAACTCTCCAAAGTTGGCTGTAAAGTCCTACATGTGAGCCTGCTGTAAGACTCTTGGCCCGCAATTTCAACCAGTGTGCTGCAAGAATTTTTAAAACACGCAATATTTGACTGTTTAGGCAGGGACAAAGACCTCTTTTCCCTCAGAAGGTCAAATAAAAACATGACAACAACCAACAGAACAATAGCCATAGGTGTGAATGCTCTGTCTTAAACCACAAACATAGAGGTTATATAATACAGAGTTGTAACTCACTAGTCACATCGCATGATAAGGTTGTGTCTGATTGGTTAATTTTTGGTATCCGAAATCCTTATATACAAGTATAGGCACCTGATATTTTAAAAGTCACTTTGGACCAAAAATACCCTTTTATACTTATTATACTTCCTTTGTAAATCAATTTAAAAATATGTTCTGGTTGTGCCACAGAGTTTTAGTAAGTAGTCTATGTGTGCCATGAGATGAAAAAGACTGAAAACTGCTGCTCCAGGCTAACCTCCATTGCACCTCCATATTGATTATTTTCATGTCTGTTTTCTACTCAGTGAGCTTCTTGAGAAAAGTGACTCTCTTTTATTTCTATACCCAACATAATGCTTGCTATATTGCAGGTACTCAGCAAATGTCTGTTCCTGTATTAAAGTTTAAGGGAATTCCGCCCTGGCTGGTGTAGCTCAGTGGATTGAGCGCGGGCTGGGAACCAAGAGGTCCCGGTTCGATTCCCAGTCAGGGCACATGCCTGGGTTGCGGGCCAGGTTCCCAGTGAGGGCCATGTGAGAGGCAACCATACATTGCTGTTTCTCTCCCTCTCTTTCTCTCTCCCTTCCCCTCTGTCTAAAAATAAATAAAAATAAAATCTTTAAAAAAAAGACACACAAAAAACCCATCACTCCAGTGAGTGGTATTGATAACGATGGGCGCTATGCGCATACAAGGGCAGCGGCATACAGGAAATCTGTAGCTTCCTCTCAAGTTTGCTGTAAACCTAAAACTCCTACAAAAATAAAGTCTTTAAAAAAACAAAGAAGAAAAGTTGAAGGAATACAAAGACCTTGGTGAGCATTTTAGTATGTGGCTGCTAATGCAAAATAAAATGTATAGTTTTGTTTCTCTCACCAAAGAAAAAATACATAGATAAAGTACAGGAGCAAACACAAATGAAAATGTACCATGCATATGTTACATACAAAAATATCTTAAATATGTTTATATAAAGAGTTATATGCATAACTATTTTGTCAAAAATCAGTACAAAACAAATTATACTGAGTTTTCTTGGTGTTTAATGAAATAAATTACTTGAGCTCTGACTGGTGTGGCTCAGTTGGCTGGGCACTGTCCCGCAAACTGAAAGGTTGCTGGTTTGATTCCTGGTCAGGGCACATGTCTGGGTTGCAGGCCAAGTTCCCAGTTGGGGTCGGGCTAGAGGCAGCCAATCAATGCTTCTCACACTGATGTTTCTCCCTCTCTCTTTCTCCCTCCTTTCCCCTCTCTCTAAAAATAAGTAAGTAAATAAATAAATATATCACTTGAACTCTCCCTCTCACTGAAAAAAGGTTTAAGGGACTATAATTTAATTATTTTAGCACCTCATGGCTTTCATGAACACCAGCTGCCATCCTATACAGTGAAACCCAAATGGGTGATTAAAACCTGCTTATCTTTTCATTAAATAAATAGCCCTGTACTATAATGTTTTTCAATGTTTCTATTTATTTTTATACATTCTCACCGTCAGATTGCCACTCTTAAAACTCAGTGGATCCCCTATCAGCACTACTCTTCTGATCCCAATTTTTATTTATTGCAAATCATAGTGAAATTTGTATGAACTGTGTCTAAAGAAAAAGAGTAAATAGAGCCTGAGAAATGACTGGCAGTGTATACTCTGAGTAAAATGCACATTTGATCTTTCTGCTTACTTCCTGTTTCTTTGGCTTTGTTATGGATAATTGAAAAGGCCAGAAAACTAAATGCTGAATAAGAGAAAGACTGATTTTGTATTCTTTTTTTAAAAGGTTATAAGTATTTTTTTAAAGATTTAATTTTTTTTTTAAGATTTTATTTTTATTTTTTTATTTATTTTATTTTATTTTTTTTTTTTTTTAAAGATTTTATTTATTTTCAGAGAGAGGAGAAGGGAGGGAGAAAGAGCAATGTACGGTTGCCTCTCACATGGCCCTCACTGGGGGCCTGGCCCGCAACCCAGGCATGTGCCCCGACTGGGAATCGAACCGGGACCCTCCGGTTCCCAGCCTGTGCTCAATCCACTGAGCTACACCAGCCGGGCCTATTTTTATTTTTTTAGAGAGAGGGGAAGGGAGGGAGACAGAGAGGGAGAGAAACAGCAATGTATGGTTGCCTCTCACATGGCCCTCACTGGGGACCTGGCACGCAACCCAGGTATGTGTCCTGACTGGGAATCAAACCAGTGACCCTTTGGTTCCCAGCCCGTGCTCAATCCACTGAGCTACAACAGCCAAAGCTAATTTATTTATTTTTAGAGAGAGGGGAAGGCAGGAAGAGAGGGAGAAAAAACATCCATGTGGGATTGCCCCTCATGTGGCCCCCACTGGGGACCTGGCCTGCAACCCAGGCATGTGCCCTGACTGGGAATTGAACCAGCGACCGTTTAGTTTGCAACCTATACTCAATCCCCTGAGCTACACCAGCCATGGTGATTTTGTATTCTTTGAATTAGGACATCTGCCAATTTGTGCCTTAGAGTTGAGAGAGGATCACTTTTGGTAGTACCGGAACCTGATCACATCATTTTATGGTCCACGGGTAAAAAACAGAACTAGCAGTAATATACATTAACACTTTTATAGCTCTTACTCAGTGACAGACACTCTTCTAAGCACTTTACATTTATCAACCCTTTTGATCCTTATGATAACCCAAAGAGGCAGGTACTGAAATCCTCAATTTACAGTTAGTAAATGATAGAATCCAGGAGGTCAGATTCCAGAGTCCATGTTCTTAACCACTGTCTTTTTTTTTTTTAAGATTTTATTTTTTTATTTATTTTTAGAGAGAGGGGAAGGGAGGAGAGAAGGAGAGAAACAGCAATGTATGGTTGCCTCTCACATGGCCCTCATGGGGACCTGGCCCGCAACCCAGGCATGTGCCCTGACTGGGAATCGAACTGGGACCCTCTGGTTCCCAGCCTGCGCTCAATCCACTGAGCTACACCAGCCAAGGCTTAACCACTGTCTTTAAAAGAAAGGAAAACTCTTTCTCTAGCTGGAACCATGGAGTGTGCAGAATAGAAGTTGTTCCTCCTGTGCCAGAAATCTTTAAGAAAAAAGCAAAGGGCCCTGGCTGGTGTAGCTCAGTGGATTGAGCATGGGCTGGGAACCAGAGGGTCCCGGTTCGATTCCCGGTAGGGGCGCGTGCCTGGGTTGCGGGCCAGGTCCCTGTGAGGGCCATGTGAGACGCCCATGCACTGCTGTTTCTCTCCCTCTCTTTCTCCCTCCCTTCCCCTCTCTCTAAAAATAAATAAAATCTTAAAAAAAAAAAAAAAGAAAAAAGCAAAGGAATTTTGCAGAGCTGAAGATCAGGCGTGCCTGAGAAAGAAGTTTGCCCACAGATGCTTCCAAAGGCAAGGAGGAAGCTTATGTATGAAGAAACTAAGCACTATCACAAGGAGTACACGCAGATGTACAGAACTGAGATTCAAAGCTTGGATGGCAAGAAGAGCTGGCAACTTCTATGTTCCTGCAGAACCCAAACTGGCATTTGTCATCAGGATCAGAGGGATCGGTGGTGTGAGTCCAAGGGTCTGAAAGGAGCTGAAGCTTCTTCCCCTTCACTACATCTTCAATGGCCCCTTTTTTAGGCTCAACAAGGCCTCAATTAACATGCTGAGGATTGTGGAACCATATACGAGGTCTGTCCAGAAGGTATCCAGCCAAGTAATATGAAAAACAGAGATACAAGATACAAGAAACATTGTACATAGAACAATGATGCCTCAAGTCCCCTTCAAAGTAGGCACCTTGGGACCTCATAGAGTTCTCCCAATTGCCACCAGCTGCCCTGTTGTATTTTCCTGAATCTCATCAACAGTCTGAAATGCCTTCCTTTTCAAAGGTGATTTTATTTTATTTTATTTTTTTAAAAGATTTTATTTATTTATTTTCAGAGAGAGGAGAAGGGAGGGAGAAAGAGCAATGTATGGTTGCCTCTCGCATGGCCCTCACTGGGGACCTGGCCTGCAACCTAGGCATGTGCCCCGACTGGGAATTGAACTGGGACCCTCTGGTTCCCAGCCCGCGCTCAATCCACTGAGCTACACCAGCTGGGCCTTTTCAAAGGTGATTTTAGTTTTGGGAAAAGCCAAAAGTCATAGGGTGCCAAATCTGGGCTGTAGGGGTGCTGAGTCAAATCACCCCTGGGTGATTTGATGTTTTACACACACACAACAAGCAAACAAACAAACAAAAAAAACCCCAGCTGTGGCCTTCTAAATCATTCAAAGACCTTTCGCAGAGGAATGTTCAAGCTTAATGCAAAATCTGATGCAGATCTGTTGCTCTACTTGCTCAGTTATTTTGAATGTGGCGGACACACAGTACACATGCTCACTCAATGGCATCTACAGCCCCCACTGACTAGTACAGTGAAGTCCTCATTGTTCACACATGCGCATTCCAGTCCACTCTCCTTGTCTGCCAGGTTACAATGATGTTGCACAAACTGTTCTGCTTATATTAATAATGGCTGGACTTTTTTCAGACAGACCTCGTATTGCATGGGGTACCACAACCTGAAGTCAGTAAATGAACTGATCTATAAGCGTGGTTATGGCAAAATCAACAAAAAGGAGACTGCCCTGACAGATAAATATTGCTCGATCTCTTGGTAAGTAAGACATCATCTACATGGAGGATCTGATTCATGAGGTCTATACTGTTGGAAAATGCTTCGAAGAAGCAAAAAACTTCCTGTGGCCCTTCAAATTATCTGTTCCATGAGGTGGAATGAAGAAAAAGACCACCTATTTTGTAGAAGGTAGAGACGCTGACAACAGGGAAAACCAAATCAACTGCTTATTAGAAAGATGAACTATGGTATCTACTATGGTTATTTTTGTAATCTGGCCAGTTAATAAACAGTGACTGCTTTAAAATGGAAAAAATTAATAAATAAGTACAAGGAAGGAAAACACACACACACCCCTATCTATTCTGAATTCCTGGTAATCAAACTGAATGAAAAACTACAAGGAATCATCAATATTCTAAGCTTCTTCAAATAAAATATGAGATAGTACCTGTGCAGATAAGACTTAGCATAGTAGTCCTATCCTTAGAAAGGCCTGCTTGCAATTTTGGCTCTTGAACGGCATTTGGAGAACCTGAATTTTGGTGGAGTTCCCACTGCTCCTTCAGTGATATGTCCCTGGTAGACAGTATTTTACGTATGTTATTACAACTTGTTGCTGGAGGAATTAAGTGCGTTCTGTGTGGCTCCACTGGGAAAGGACTCTTGGAAGCCTGCCTGGTTTCCTCTCTTTCACCCTCTGCACTGTTCCCTTTACTAACTTTGCATCCTTTCCCTCTAAGAAAAGACAGCCATGAGTATGTCTACATATGCTGAGTCTTGTGAGTCCTTCCAGTAAATTACCAAACCTAGGGGTATTCATGGGGACTCCCAACACAGCACAATTATCTATTTCAGATAACAAAAAATCCCAGCCAGGCCCTGGCTGGTGTAGCTCAGTGGATTGAGCGCGGGCTGGGAACCAAAGGGTCCCAGTTTGATTTCCAGTCAGGGAACATGCCTCGGTTGCAGGCCAGGTCCCCAGGGGGGCCATGTGAGAGGCAACCACACATTGATGTTTCTCCCCATCTCTTTCTCCCTCCCTTCCCTTCTGTCTAAAAATAAATAAATAAAATCTTTAACAACAACAACAACAACAACAAATCCCAGCCAATCATTTCTTCTATGTTAAGTTTAGAAAGTTCATCTTCTACCAGCTCACACATACTTATTATATATCACATGGTAATTATGTCACAATACCTCCAACAGTTGAGAAAAATAATGAAAAATATTTTAGATTCTTATAAGTAGTAATAACCCTCATTCTGAAACTGTACTTTGCTTTACAGCTGAAAGGGCATGTGTGGGCTCAAGCAGTCTTATCCCTCATGTCATTTTTACAGTTATCGACATCAACCTCAGAAGAAATCTCAGAGGAACAAGTCACTTCACAGTAGCTCCTGGAATATACACAAGACTCTGTTTTATAAACGCTGACATTCATTATTCAAGAGGTACTCCTAAACAAATACATATGGCTCTGCTCTGAAAGAGCGTACTGTCAATCCTGCTAACTGACTTTACATTATGCAAACAGTGGAGTCCAGCTTGCTACAGCGTTCATACTAAACTTTGTTTCAAAAGGGAAGAAAGAGAATCCGTAAGTTAAAGTTAGGAAGAAATAAGACTACTTGCTTAACTCATGGGGAACTTGGCTGTGGCCTTGCATTTACAAGGAAATAGTATGGTCCTATGAACACAACTGTCCTCCTTGTAGGTTAATATATGTTGGACTCAGTGATGTAATATGTAACTTAAAATCTAACCAAACCAAGTGTTGTATAATTTTTATTAAGCTCTATTTTAACAGAACACTTATGTAGTCTCCACATCGCACAAAATGTTTACCAAAAAGAAAAATAATTTCACAGTGGAGAGAGACACCATCTTAACTAAGTATCAAAGTCAACACCCAGCAGTAAGCACAGTGACGCGGGTGCCTCCGGCTCTGACACACGGCCGAGGGCAGCACCACCGCGGAAATGCACCTGTCCAAGTGCATAACCTAAACTGAGTCGTGAGGAAACACTAGACAAAGCCAGACTGAGAGATTCTAGAAAATTACAGCTGAAAAGTATCGAGATGATGAAAGACGTAGAAAGACTAAGGAATTGTCCCAGATTAAAGAAAACTAAGCGGGCACGACAATTCAATGGAATGTCTAGTCCTAGACTGGACCCTGGGCCAGAGAAAAGATGTTGCTGGGACAACGGGAGAACTGAGTATGTCTGCAGGTTACGTAGTACATATCAGTTAATTTCCCAACTTTAGTAACTACTGTTTAATTACATAAAATATTAATTTTAGGGAAGGGTGTTCTCAAAATTCTTTGCACTATTTTTACAACTATTTCAAAATGAAGAGTTCAAGTTAGAATATCTAAAAGATACAAAAAAGCTTAATGAAAAGTAAGTTTTTCTTCTATTCCTATCTTCCGGTTACTGGGTTTCCCTTCCTAGGGGCACCTGCTGTTCCTAGTCATGCCCTATATGCTTTAAACAAAGTTTAAATTTTAGGAAATATCACATTCAATGAATTTCAGTAAGTTACAAAACACCAGATTGAGTTTAATATTTATACTGATCAATTAATTATGTTTGGTGTAATGTCAAAGATATCAAAAAGGTTTCTTTTTTATTTGTCTTTAATGGTGAAACAAAATCCATGTTTTATACACTTAAATGCATTCATAAGGAGTATGTTTCAAGGTGTCAAATCACCTCCTCCCTTCTCAGGATGCCACTTTCACTCTGTCTCCAATTTAGGAAGGAACTTGTTCCCATCCGTAACCACAGAATCGTTTGGAACTCAAGCTCGTTTCCTCACAGAAATCCTATCGCATGTGGTAGTTAGGTTCCCTGCCTAGGTTAGAAAGCAGCCAATTTAAACTATAATGTACACAAGGATCGGTTCCAATATAACACTTATAAATTAGAACCAAATTCTCATTCACAAAAATGTTGCTATAGAAAAAATCTCTGGCGTTCCAACTGGAGAAGCCAGGAACACATTATCCTTCTTCAATCCTCCTCCTTTTCCAACCTCTCAACTCATGCCTACTCTTTTCCACATCCGAGAAAAGGAGCCAGATACTCCTGACTTTTCCTCACTTGCATGATGGCAGTGTGCTAAGCTCAGGAGCAAAGGTACTGCTGCCATGGAGTTACACAACTTTTCAGTGCCAACAAGAAAAGCAACAACGAAACTCACAGATCCAAGAACAGGCCGGTCGCTGCCGGTGGTGGGGGGTGGGTGAAATGGGCGAAGGTGGTCAAAAGACACAAACTTCCAGTTATAAAATAAATAAATCCTGGCAATGTGGTATACAGCGTAGTGACTACAGTTAACAATACTCTATTATATATTTGAAAGTTGTTAAGAGAATAGATCTTAAAAGTTCTCATTACAAGAAAACAATTTTGTAACTGTATGTGGTGATGGATATTAACTAGATATGTCATAGAGATCATTGCATAGGATATACAGATATTGAATCATTACGTTGTATACTTGGAACTAATATAATGTACGTTGATTATGTCTCAAAAGAAAAGAATAAGAGACAGTGACTAAAGCTAGAAAGGGTGGAGTAAGCGATGCTGTAGTCTAAAAAATCACAGAACCTGTTTTCTATGTTATCCTTATCCCTTGCCTGCAATTCTTCAATAGCCTTCTTATTGCTCTCCACTACTATCCCCTAATCTGGCCAACACATAATACCGAGACTAATCCTTTAAAAATATAAACCGAATCATATTACTCCCCTGCCAGATCATGAGGGGTCTTGTAGGACACAGTAAAGAATTTGAGTTTCATGGCAAAAACAGAAAAACATAAACCATAACATGGTGTCGCCAGTTACTGAAGAGTCAAATAATTTCCCTAAATCTCAGTGAGTCTTTAGGTAAACTACAGTAGTATAAAATAACGCTAAGTATTCAAAACTAATGGCATTATAAAAAATACTGAAGTGTCCTGGCTGGATACCTCAGCTTAGAGCATCACCCTAAAATGCCAAGGTTGCAGGTTGGATCCCCACTCAAAAAAACATGTAAGAATTGGGGGAACTTCCGGTCAGGATGGCAGCATAGGTAAACACAGCTCACCTCCCCACACATCAAAATTGCAACTAAAATACAGAACAACCATCACTCAGAATCATCAGAAATCAAGTTGAATGGAGGCTGACAACTACAGAATTAAAGAAACCACATCCATCCAGACTTGTAGGAGGGGCGGAGATATGGAATGGGCTGGTCCCATATGCCTATGTGGTAGATAAAAATTCAGGTGGGATATCTTGGGAATGAGGAGCCCCAGCCCCACATCAGGCCCCCAGCTCAGGGTGCCAGTGCCAGGAAGGTAAGTCCCCATTACCTCTGGCTGCAAAAACCAGCAGGAACTTAGTCAGTGGAAGAAACTTCTAGAGTCCCAAGCAGTTCCTCTTAAAGAACCCACACACAGACTTACTCAAACTTACTCCCTCTGAGCTCCAGCAGTGGGGTAGCACCTTGAAAGGCACTAGTGGCATACAGGGGGGAACTGAGTATCCAGCATCAAGGTGAGAGCTCTGGAACAGCTTTCTCCCAGACAGAAAGGCAGACAGAGGCCAATGTCCCTTTTCTGAACCCTCTCAAAGCCGGCAGGCTGGTGCCATACCTGAGACTCCATCAACCTGGCTAACACTGTTTGCCCTGCCCTGGAGATCCCCAGAGACGCCATCCCACCCAACATATGGGCCCACTCAAGCTGCTTTTCCACATGAGCGGCAGGTCCTGGCTCATGCTTCACAACTTCCTAAATCCTATCAAAAAAGCAACAGCCAGCTTCAGTGAGCCCCCAGCCCCTGTACCTCTTGCTAAGTGGCCCCAGGCCTGGCACTAGCAGCTGCCAGTCTAAATTCACAGCTTGGCTTCACCTGGGAATCTCCACACCCAGCACAATTAGCAGCCTTCTCAGATTGCTTTATAGCTCAGGCAGGGTGGTCCCAGGCAAAACACAGGTTGGGGCTGACCTTGGCCTGCACCACCCGGGGAAAACCCAGGGCCTGTGCACCCAGTGGACAGCTACAGACCATTTCAGAGAACCACCACCCTGCCCCTGCACAGCTGATTCTCCATGGGGGGTGGAGGTTGGTGGTCAGTGGTCACAGCAGTCCTTGCAGCTGACTAGCCTGGGTAAATCCCTCCCATTGATCTGCCAACAGCAAGAGGAGGCTCAACTACAAGAGGAGGGTGTACTCAGCCCACACAAAGGGCACACCTCGAGTTCCCAGCTTGGGTGATATGGGAGGCTGTACCACTGGACCCTACAGGACATCTACTACATTAGGCCATGCTACCAAGACAGGGAGTCATAGCAGCTCTACCTAATATATACAAACAAATACAAGGAGGCTGCCAAAATGAGGAGACAAAGAAACATTGCCCAAGTGAAAGAACAGACCAAAACTCCAGAAAAAGAATTAAACAAAATGGAGGTAAGCAATCTATCAGATGCAGAACTCAAAACACTAGCTTTAAGGATGATCAAGGAACTTACTAAGGACCTCAGCAGCATAAAAAAGATCCAGTCAGAAATGAAAGATACACTAATTATAATAAAGAATAATTTATAGGGAAAAAACAGTACAGTGGATGAAACTGAGATTCAAATCAATGACTTGGACCACAAGGAAGCAAAAAACAACCAATCAGAAGAAGAAAAAAGAATCCAACCCCCCCCCGCCAAAAAAACGAGGATAGTATAAGTGGCTTCTTAGTCTCTGCCTGAGCTCCAGCACCAGGAAAAATTCAAGCGATCCAACATTCACATCATAGGGGTACCAGAAGGAGAAGAGAAAGAGCAAGAAATTGGAAATCTATTGGAAAAAATAATGAAAGAAAACTTCTCTAATTATCTAAAGGAAATAGACATGCAAGACAAGAAAGCACAGTGTCCCAAACATGATGGATGCAAAGAGGCCCACTCCAAATACATCATAATTAAAATGCCAAAGGTTAAAGATAAAGAGACAATCTTAAAAGCAGCAAGAGAAAATCAGTTAGTTACCTACAGGGGAAATTCCCGTAAGACTGTCAACTGATTTCTCAAAAGAAATTTTGCAGGCTAGAAGCAACTGGCAAGAAATATTCCAAGTCATGAAAAGCAGGGACCTAAAGCCAAGATTACTCTGCCCAGCAAAGATATCATATGGAATTGAAGGGCAGATAAAAGACCTTCCCAGACATGAAAAAAGTAAAGGAGTTCATCATCACCACACCATTATTATATGAAATATTAAAGGGACTTATTTAAGAAAAAGAAGATCAACTATGAACAATAAAATGGCAAAATACATATCTATCAATAATTGAATCTAAAAAACAAACTAAGCAAACAAGAAGAACAGAGACAGAATTCAGAGTGTTTTGACAGTTGCCAAATGGGAGGGGGTTATGGGGGAGTAGGTGAGGGGATTAAGAAGTATAAATAGGTAGTTCTAGAACAGCCATGGGGATGTAGACTACGGTATAGGAAATGGAGTAACCAAAGAACCTATATGCATGATCCATCAACATGAACAATGGTGTGGGGATTGCTGAGGGAGTAGGGAGTGCTGGGTGGAGGGGGGCAAAGGGGGAAAAACTGGAAGGACAACTGTTATACATAATCAATAAAATATAATTAAAAAAGAAAAAATACAAGAATCAACCAATGAATGCATAAATAAGTGGAAAAAAATCAAAGTTTCTCTTTTTCCTTTCCTCTCTCTGTAAAAACCAATCAATAAAAAATAATTTTAAAACTGTAAAGTATGTCTTAGTATACTCAGCATATAATAACTGTGAAGAACATAACCTACTTAAAAATATTTCTCTTTAAAATAGCTAAATTGTGCTGAAATTTGAGGGATACTCAAGATGTCACTCAATATATGCAGGATACATTCTCTAATAGCCCTGGATAGTCAAGGGGTTAACCATTATTGAAACTACTCAACCAGCATGTACATATGCATTGCTTCCATGAAAAAAATCCATCCCAAATTTATTTTTTGTTTTTTCGGTTATATTTTTCTTGGTATCTCCCATGTGTTAGGTACTACATAAAGATTTACAGGATACAGCCCTGGCTGGTATAGCTCAGTGGACTGAGCATGGGCTGGGAACCAAAGGGTTGCCGGTTCGATTCCCAGTCAGGGCACATGCCTGGGTTGCAGGCCAGGTCCCCAGTGAGGGCCATGTGAGAGGCAACCACACATTGCTGTTTCTTTCTCTCTCTTTCTCCCTCCCTTCCCCTCTCTCTGAAAATAAATAAATAAAATATTAAAAAAAAAAAAAAAAAGATTTACAGGATATAATCCCTGCTTATCAGGATCTTGCAATATAGTGGAGAACTTAGACATACAAATACTAAGGAACGCCAGGAACATTTTTCTTTACCAGCACTAGAGCAGAGATTATCTTCCACTTTGAAGCAGGACTGGGCTAGTTATGGGCTGGCCAGACTGCAGCAGCAGGTAAGGGAATAAGCAGATGCCTCTGAACACAGGAACTTGTTAACTTCTTATAAATGCAAAAGAGAGTATCTTTTCTTTCACAGTCACAATATTCCACATAAGCAAACAAAGAATGTTGTGATTAAGTGCCCAAATAATGAGCTCTAAAAATAAGTCCCCTGATGCCTATTTCTCGCTAGGTGATTCCTGAGTCAGATGTATGTAAATTGGGAGCTGTGTGTTTTATCTATGGGTGATCCTAAATGTAGTTTCTACACACTAAAAGAAAGAATGGTGCCCTGGCTGGGTAGCTTAATTGGTCAGAGCGTCATCCCAATAGGCCAAGGTTGTGGGTTCAATCCACAGTCAGGGCACACACAAGAAATTAACAAATGAATGCATAAGTAAGTGGAACAACAAATCAATGTTTTCTCTCCTCTCTAAAAATCAATAAAACTTTTTTTAAGTGTTGTGTTGGCTTTCTCTCTCTCAAATCCATAAATAAAAATTCTTTAAAAGAATGGTAAAACTGCCCGGTGGTGTAGCTCAGTGGATTGAGCGCAGGCTGGGAACCAGAGGGTCCCGGTTTGATTCCCAGTTGGGGCACATGCCTGGGTTGCGGGCCAGGTCCCCAGTGAGGGCCATGTGAGAGGCAACCATACATTGTTCTTCCTCCCTCCCTTCTCCTCTCTCTGAAAATAAATAAATAAAATCTTTAAAACAAACAAACAAACAAAAAAAAACATTAAAAAAAAAAAGAATGGTAAAACCATGTGTATTATAGGGAAAAAAAGGGTTTCAAATGACTTGCCTTTTTATTTTTTAAGTAAAGGGTTGTTGTGCCCTAGCTGGTGTAGCTCAGTGGATTAAGCACCAGCCTGCGAACCAAAAGGTCACCGGCCTGATTCCCAGTTGGGGCACATGCCTGGTTGTGGGCTTGGTCCCCGGTTGGGGTCATGCAAGAGACAGCTGATCAATGTTTCTTTCACACATCAACATTTTACTCACTTTCTTTCTCCCTCCTTTCCCCTCTCTCTAAAAGTAAATAAATAAAATAAAATAAAGGGTCATTACTCTTCTATACAGACCTCAGAATATACAATATTTTGCCTGGCTGGTGTGGCTCAGTGGATTGAGCGCGGGCTGGGAACCAGAGGGTCCTGGTTCGATTCCCAGTTGGGGCACATGCCTGGGTTGCGGGCCAGGTCCCCAATGAGGACCATGTGAGAGACAACCATACATTGCTCTTTCTCCCTCCCTTCTCCTCTCTCTGAAAATAAATAAAATCTTAAAAAAAAAAAAAAAGAATATACAATATTTTGTTGCAAATAAAAGTGGGGGGAAAGGATGGATTAGAAACAGTCTTCAAAAAATTAGTACTATAATAAAATAAAATAGACTACCTCTTTTACATTCTATGTAAGAATAGGGCAAAGGGAAAATGGTGAACAAAATCATATATAGCTAGAAACTGGGTAGGAGAAAACTGTTTCTAAATACACATCCAAAATCTTGATTTACATCTAGAAAATTCGAAGTAAGATTGTTTAACAAAAGAATCAATAAATTTAGTAATTCAGATAATCTAGATCAATGAAAAAAGCAGGACTTCCGCCAAGATGGCAGCGTAGGTGGTCGCACTCGCTGCCCGCACATCCAGAATGTCCATACAATTAATGCAGTAGCAAAAATTTAAACAACCAGAACGGACAGAATCGAACTGAAGGGAAGTCCGACACCCAGGAGGTAGGAGAAGACGAACATCCAGGCCGGCGAGCGGGGCAGAAACGGGCGGAGGAGGCTGCGCGCACGGAGGGTCTCACTCACGCCGCGACTTACTTACACCGCTACTCAGGCCGCCAGTGCCTGAACAGGGCGTGGCTCCAAACAACAGGTGAATCCCGCAAGCCAGCGACACTGCCGGAGAGAGGCCAGGGCTGAGCCAGCAGAGCCGAGTCTGGCAGAGGAGGCGGTGGGGAGCTGGGGGGAGGAGGAGTGACGGAAGCCGGCGGTGATCGGAGGCCGCCATTGCTTCCTCCCAGACCCCGCCCCCCAGAGGCAACGTCATCCAAAAAGAGACCCAGGTCGCAGGCATCTGCCAGCTGACAAGTGCACCGAGATGAAAAGAATGAAAATGGCCAAAAAG
This sequence comes from Micronycteris hirsuta, assembly GCA_004026765.1. NCBI lineage: Eukaryota > Metazoa > Chordata > Mammalia > Chiroptera > Phyllostomidae > Micronycteris > Micronycteris hirsuta. The sequence goes on from PVJI01000836.1 coordinate 220,351, forward strand.
AAGGACCACAACAAATTACAACTAATGGATGACAACATAGTCAACCTATCAGATGCGCAATTTAAAATGCTTGTAATCAAATTGTTAACAAAACTGGAAAATAGGTGGACGCAAATAGTTGAACAGATGAAGAATACGATAAGGATAATGGAGGAAGATTTACAGGGAACCAATA